>JARHVA010010356.1:0-181796 GCA_037957365.1 Torreya grandis | reverse complement strand
AATTACCTAGATTCCTCTATTTGTATTTTTTGACTTATTTTTAATCCATTTGGCTTTATATTTCATTAAGAACCTACTAGGATTATCCTTCAAACTATAGGCAAATCTTGATATGTGGGCCAAAATGGCCAACACTTCTGATAACTTAGTTAGCTTGATAAGCCTACTGGTCATGGGACCTAGACTCTAATCAAGCTTGTTCAAGATGAGTAAAAAAAGAAATGATACTTATAAAAAGACTCTAATGTAAAACTTTTGGATTAATAATGGGAAACAACAACAAATAAATAAAATATAAAGTAACAAACAAAATGATGTGCAAAATCACTTGGAGGAAAAACATACCTATTTGCCTATGTACAAGGGGCAAGATATAAGACTAGTAGCATAACTTGAGATACATCCCATTGAAAAGGATGGGAAGGCTCTCTCCATTCAATCTAGAAATCTCAAATTGATTTATCTCTTTAAAACTTGTGATGGCATAGGTTCCACTCCAAAGGCTATCAAACTTGGAGTGTTTTCCTATTTTTGCATGGTCATTCCCATTTGAGGACTATGTCATCTTATTAAAATGTCCTTGAAGAAGCTCTTTTGTCAAATTAATTCTTCACTTGGTTTTGGTTGGACCATATGGTATGCATGAAATTATCCCTTATCTCCTATAATTCTTTTAGTTTATTCATCTTGACCTCCATTACATCACTTTCTAAAAGCTCTAGCTGGTGTGTAAGCTTCAAAACTAGAACCTCCAATGAAATTGGTAGCCTTGCTTATTTTCCATAGACGAAGAGATAAGGTGAATGACTAGTGGATTTATTATGGGTGATCTTATCATCCCATAAGTTAGTCTTCAACTTTGAAAACCAATATCTCTGATTATCTTCCATTATTCTCTTGATAATCCAAATCAGGTTCTTATTAGTGGACTCAACTAGTCCATCACCCTGTAGATAGTGATTTTATGAAGATGTCAATTAGATAAATTGATTAAGATCCCACTCATATACATTTTTACTACTCAATTCCAAATCATTGTCTAATATTATAGTGGAAGGTGTTTCCAAAATGAGTGACTAGACTCTCATAGAACTCAAGCACAGAGATCTCATTTTATTCCTTCAAAGGAACTGCTTCCACCCACCTAGTGAAGTAGTCTATAGATATCAAGACCCATTTATGGCCATCACTAGATGGATGATGAATCATGATAAATGAAGTCTTAACCCCATTGCATGAAAGGTTGTTTAACTTGAATAGGCCTTAGTGGCATAACAACTAGTTTTTATTTCCCTATAAACATTACACATTTTGCACACTTCCTAACCCATGCATGTGCATCTCTAAATAAATTAGGATAAAATTAACTATATCTAATTATTTTTACATCTATGGTATTTTCTTCAAAATGGCCTCCAAAAGGACTATCATGAAATTTATTGAGAATCTTATCAAATTGGTTAGTCTCAACACATATTAAGAGTATATCTCTATTTTTTTTGAACAACACTCTATCAATCAGAATGTATGGCATTGATTGTATCCTAAAGTGTCTTACTTGTGATTCATTCAAACCCTTTTAACACTCTCCTATTTGAATAAATATAGCAATATTCTATGTCTAGCTTGTAGGAGTATTTTCAAGTCCATGCTGAGTGTTTTGAATTACCAAAACTATCTCCTTTTATTATCTCACATCTTCTACAAGATTTTCACACAATCCTTTACCTTAGACTAGATTTTTTACCTTGATTTTAATTTCATACTCTGTTCACTTAGCGACCCATCTAGATCTCTTTTCACTTAAGTCTTTATTGAGGATAAAATTTTTCACACTTGGATAAGCTACCATTGGTATAATCTTATTGTTTGAAAGAAGATTCTAAATTTATTCAAAATTATTACAAAGATAAGTTCATATTTTTCAACAAAGTATATCTTTCCTCATAACCTTCCAAATCTTGACTGAAGAAAGCAATGGGTTACTCTAGACCTTCATCATTTTGTTGCATAAGCATGACTAAAAATTGCATCTAATGTAGATAAGGCATACAAATAGAATTCCTTATTAAAATCTAGATGTAGAATTGTGGGGGCATGAGATATGGCCTCCTTGATGGCCTTAAATCTTCTATTACCTCATCTTGTCCATGTAAATTCTTTACCTTTTCTCAATATATGAGTGATGGGATTGACTAATACTACAAAGCTTAGAATGAATCACCTGATGAAATTGATCTTGCATAAGAAGCTCTACAATCCTTTATTATGTTTTAGAAATGATATAACAAGGATTATTTATATTCTTTCTAGATCAATGGAAAGACAAGCTTTGGACACCACATGACCAAGAAATCTTTCTTTATGCAATGAAAAAATGTGTTTCTTTGGATTCAAAGAAACTCTAAATTATCTGCATCTATCAAAAATAGATTTCAAGTGTGTTAGATGATCATTATAATTATTTTAAAATAATATTATATCATTAATAAAAACTAAAACCATATCATTTAAAATACCATGAAAAGCAATATCCATTGCTCTTTGGAATGTGGCTCCAACATTGGAGAGTCCAAAGGGTATTTTAACATATGTATAGGTACCCCCATTTTGTAGTGAAGGTGATCTTATGCCTATCTTATTATTTTACCATGATCTAATTATAGATATAATAACCATCAAGTAATGAGAACCTTTGAAAACCTACCACCTTTTACATAATTTGATCCATGGAGAGAAGTGGGTAATGGTCCTTTAGGGATACCTTATTGAGGTCCCTAAAGTCAACACATAAATGAATATATCCATTCCTTTTCCTCACTATAACAAGGTTTTTGACCCATGAGGAATGCTTAATTATAAATATTATCTTTTATTCAATAAATTTATAGAGTTCTCTTCTCATGAGGTCCTCCACTCTTGGATTGACAAGCCTTTATTTTTGCCTAACTAGCTTGGCATTGCTTTATAATTCAATGTTATGTTGTGTAATTTTAGGGTCAAACCCCTTAAATTATTTGTACTCCCAATAAAATTCATCAAAAAATTCCTAGAACAAACCAACAAATTCAATTCTTTCCTCTGCTATATTGACCTTTCCTAGCTTTAGGAATTTGTCCTTAAAGATTTATATCTTCTCATAGTGTTCTTCCTTAGCTGAGATGTATGTTTTCCATTTTATTACTTGGTTATATTCATTTAAGATGTTTTATAAGGTCACAATCCCTTTGGGTAACTTATTAGACCTTACTTGTACTATCTAATCATCATATTTATTTTGGAGCTTGTCTTGATTCTTATGGTAGAATTCTACCTCTTACATTAGAAATCATATGATTTGATCATCATTTTCAAAGACTTACAAACTAATCTCATTGTCAAGTACAACTAGCCTTCATATAACCTTGATATTATCTTGGATTTGGTTTCCTTTTGCTCATTATATAATATCATAGTGGGCACCAATGGCTACAAGTCTATCTACATGATGGTTTATTTATTTTTTAGTATGGACTATATATTAAATTACAAAAATCCTCCATGAGGTCCCATACCTAGTGTTTATAGTCTTTCAAATGGTGATTATTGAATACACTTAGGCCTTTTACTTCTTGTACTATAAACTCATTATCACCCTTGACTTGGAGGAGCTTGATATCTCTCTTTATTACTTCTTACAAACCATGCAAAAGAGCTTCATATTCAATTATTTTTAGGTGAAACTAAATTTAAGTCTTGTAACTAAATGTTAATTTTTACCTAAGAGTGAAATTATCATGGCTTCCACTCCACTTCCATTCTTTAACCTTGAGCTATCAAAGAAAAAAGTCCATAGACCATCATCTTATTGAGCAGTGTTAGTTAAGCAAGGTATTACAACACCTTCCTCATGCATGAAGTATACTCCTAAATTTTCCTCTTCAATGTTTATATATTGATAAAATCCATGAATATAAAATTCTCATTCATCCAAGTATAGATATAAGATGCCTTCAAAATGATCATGGGGTTCTTGTTCATTAACCTCTTCAAATATGTCACAGTTGGTATTTGTAAGATTAGGCATAAAGGGTTCTAGGTGGAACCTAGAGAGAGGCTCAAATATTATAGTGACTTTGGTTTTATATCTAGTTTAAAAAAATATATATGACCATTCAGATGACAAATATCCTCCAATCTTTGTATTAAAGTCCCTAGATAAGTATATGGCAAAATATAGAGGTAGGTCTACCACCATTACATCTTGATTAATGGCACAATTTGGATAGGCTATCAATGTGATTTGGAGATCTTTAAAGATTCCTGATATCTTAGTGGGGGATCCATCTAATTGGATAACACCTTTTTCATTAGGCACATATTTTATCCCAAGCTTATCTGTTATGGCTTTAGGCATCACTAAGGTTGAAACACTTGAATCTATCATGTAATTATGTATTAAATAGTCCCATATGATGATTGATGGATAAAACGGGGGGGCTAACAACCTTATAAGGATGGAAAAAAAAATTTAAAACTGATTTTTTCTTGGAATTTGATTAGGAACTTGGCTAGGGGCTTGGTTAGGCTGACTATTATTGATGAAAATAGTGTTTAGCTTGTCAACTATCTTTTCCAAATGAGAAAGTTTGGAAAGATCTTGCTAGAGAATCTCATTTTTCCCCAAGATAGATAGATAATCATATATGGATGTAGTACATTATCCTTCATCAAATGATCCACAATATTAAAGGGAAGATTAGTACCTTTAGACTGCACCTTGGAAGTAAAAGCATCACTTGGCATTTGAGTAACATGTGGAATAAAGGGGGAAATTTTTTGTTATCCATGAGGTTGGGGTAATTATTGATTTGTAGAAGCTTTAGTATCTATATTTGAATAAGTAGGTTACTAACTAGCCTATGGAGATGATGAAGAAATATTAGTTTGCCCCAAGTTGTCTTCCAACATCCTCTTCTTAGCCTTTGTCTAAGATAAAATTGGTTTATTTGTCCTTTATGAATCTTGTCTCATATTAGTTGATACATGATCAAACACATGTTCCCCTTCTTGAAAATTCATGCATGTGGTATCAGTTGGTGCTTTACCCATGTTCCCTTGTTAGATTTGAGGATTTAAGTGACATGGCTGGCATGTTGTCTTGACTCATTTGGGGGGTTTGTGGTGGAGGAGGCATCATATCATGACCTTGAAATTAAGGGGTACGATAACAAATAGGTTCTTGATATATGTCTCTAGTAGTGGCCATCACCATCTCACTTGATTGTTCCCCTAGCTGCCATTGACCTTCTTGATCATAGTTGTTTTGAGTTAGCACAACAACTCTAGAATTACTTAGGCCATTAGGATTATATGACCTTGATTGAGGATTCTACCCTTGTCCCTACTTATTGGAATAATAGGGTGGCCTATTATACTAATAATTTTGATTAGTATTCTGATATGGGCTATATGGTGGAGCTTGTTACCTCTCCATTACAACCAACTTGTTGTTCTGAGCTTTGAGAAGACTTTATATCTTCCATAATCTATCATTTTCATCACCTTCTATTTGATAAAACTTTTTTAAATTTGGAATTAGATCAATAATTACAGTGGGAGGATGTATCTCTGGAAAGAGAGGCATCAGTAGCCTTAGAGACAACTTTCCTACTTATATAAGGTAATTTTTAGCCTTAATTGCTACTTCAAAATATTTAGGTAGTGTGTTCCCTCCCATGGATTGAATCATCATAGATACATCTTAATTGAGATCCTTCAGATAGTATAGAAAATAATAGTTGGGTGTAGGCTTGATCACTACAATAATTATGTCCCAATTATTCTAGAAGCTATAGTTGAAATCCACCATAAATTCATGATTGAATATTTTGATTGTTGTAAGTTATTCCACCAGTGAGAGGTGGTCACTTTTATCCTCAAAGTATTTGTATAAGACCTCTTCAAATTCATCTGAATTGTTGATTGATGTAGGAGCCAATCCTTTATACCATTAAAGTGTTTTCCCTTTGAAAGAAGTTGCTAACAACCTCATTGATACATTTTCTTGAGTTATATGATTCACTGAACATAGGCTAGCAATATATACAATATGTTCTATAGGAGTAACTAGATTTTATCCCATAAAATAAAGAAGATCCTTCAAAGATTAGACTAGAATATCATCCCATTGGGTTAGGTTTAGAGGATTACCACCATTGAATGGCACAAAGGCTTATCTTCTAGGAATAACCAACTCAGGTATGAGATTTATAACAATGTTTGGTTGAACAATATTGGCCTAAACTAGAGGAACAAGAGGTGTAGGTTTAGGATTTTATTGAGATCATTTATTCTTCTTTATTAATTGAAAAGATAACTCAAAGAAATATGTCCCTTTCTATTTTACATAAGATCATGTGGCAACTCTTGGGGGCATGAAAAATATGTAAATCTAGCAATGAAACTCTAGAATTTACTACTATAATCAGATATGCAAAATTATGTAAATAGGTTGTCCCACTGAGCATGTTAAAACTATTAGCTATCTAGATAGCACCAAATATAAATCACATTTTTTCAAGTCTGACCCATACTTGGACTAACATGGGAATGATATAAAGGCTATGGGATGACTATATTTAGATTAGACCTTTAGGGTTTTTTTATGATTTTACCTCCTTATATTTCATAATTTAAGACTTTATTTATAAAACCTAAAACTTGGTTGGAATGAAAAGAGTCAAGAGATTGCTTAAAATGAAAACTATTCTAATAGGTGGTGATGCACCATGAATTTATCAGATCTACTCTTAAACTTGGACTCTTTAACACATTAATGGATTATGAAAGAATTTAATGTAATTCTTACTATATTTTTTGTGCAACATTATTTCATATATATGTCATTTTAATGCACTCAGACTAGGGAGCAATGAAAATAAGGTCTGGTTGAAGACACTTAAATTTAGTTGTCCACTATATCCTTGAGATATCAATGCTAAGACACATTATATGACCTATAAATAAGGTTTATAGTACTTAGTTTGAGCTTGGACATGTCAAAGGAAGATAAAAAAAAATAGTTACATATCAAACGAACACAAAACACTAAATATAGATTAGCAAATTATTGTAAAATTCTCTATTCATTACTCCAAGATGTGTAGAATATAATTTTGGTAGAGTCTAGTCATACCAGCCTAAGGGATGCTCATCAATAGCTCAAATTATATATTTATAAAAGAAAGGGAACAAGAGAGATGGATGTTTGGTTCTCAAAAGGGGATCAAATGAGCTCAAATACATTTGAAATATTATTACAAATGCATCTACAAATTAAGCTCATTCAAACCCTTTTGATTGATTTAGGATCTTTCAAGTGGTTAAAAAATTACACTGTTGTTCCCTCTTTTTACAATGGTGAAGTCAAGTTATTTTGAGTTTTATTCACCCATCCATATAGTTACACTAAAATCTATTAGAAACTTCCCTTGTTAATTACTCCTAATTGGTTTGTTGTGGTGTGCACAGTGGAGAGAAGGGGTCCTTTTCATGAAGTTGGTCCTAGAGATGAAACCATTAGGAGCTGCATATATGCCTTTATGGAAAATTTTGAAAAATTAACTCCTTATAATAGTGGCAAACACATTCACATAAATATCCCTTTATGACATAAACCCTCAAGCCATAGGTCCATATTTATCCCCATTATCAATCCCATTATGTTCTTTATACTTTAATGCATGGCTTATGGACTTTTAATGGTGTTTAATCGAGCTTTAATGGAGGCATGATGACCTTGAAATAAATATTTACCTTTGTCAAAAACTAACCTTGTCCTCTCAGCCTTCATGTTCATTGGTTATCAATATCTACCCTAGATCATTTACTCATTTCCCTATCTCACACATTGATCCTGCCCATTATGAATGATTGAGAGCCATTGATCTTGTCCTTAACTTGTCAACTCTATCCAAGATTGTGCCATGTGATAAAATTATGTTTGATTTCAAGACCCATTTTTAATCTGTTAGTGTAAATGCTTATGCCACATGTCAATCTCTTGATCTCCTTGACTATTTGACTCATCTTGTACTATTGGATCAAGATGTATGATGCAACACAGACCATTAGATCTGCTAGGACCCACTATTTGAAATCTAATGGCTATTCCACAAGCTTAAATTTGATGTCCTCACTCTTTTCAAATGATGTTCATATGATTGTTATTGGAATTTGTGTAACCATCAAATTTAATCTCAAAATGATTTTTTTTCTTGAGCTTCAACTTGATGTTAACATAAATGTTTTAGATTATATGTCTAACTTTAGAAGCTTATAACTTGAGCCAAAAAGCTCATGTAATCATGAAAATTATAGAAGGTGTTTTTGGTATGTAGAACTAAAATTACACATGATTCATTGGCTTGTGGGGGCTTCTTGAGTGAAGATAAAAATTTCAAAAGTGGACTAGTCCATTTGCTCTTATGCAATGTCTTGGTGATGGTTTGGCTCAAAAAATAACATAGCTCATCTTTTGATCAATCCTTCAAGGTTATGATGGATCTCTAAGGCTTTTTCAACCTAGTCCATGCTTTTGAATGCTTAGAACATATGAGAGCCTACTTAGATTCCTCCATTTACATTTCTAGACCCATTTCTAATCCATTTGGTTTTCTATTTCATTAGGACCCTGCTAGGCTTCTCTTTCCAACTACATGGAAAGCCTAATATGTGGGCCAAAATGGACAACATAAACATAATGGAATAAGGAGTTTTATTTTATACTCATGACCATTTTATAAAGATAATCATGGATTTTAATATCCCATTGTTTACACCAAATATACCATTCATCTAATTTTGTAGTGAATTGATAAGTGATTATCCCCAGGAATTTATTCTCATCTTACCCTCAAAATTAGGTTAGTGGGCTATGGGTATGCTTATACCTCCATACCTAATTCTATGAAACATTGGGCTAACACTCTCTAATGGATGATCAAGTATATTTTAAAGCTTACAAATCATTCAAAACCCTTTTTATATCACTTACTATACCTTTGTTTTTGTTTGCATTGTATACTTAAATCACTATATAACCTTGTATATGATAGATATTACATTAATTTCAATCACTTTCCTTGTATCTACATTCATTTGCATGCATTATGGATATATGGTATACTTGTATTCCCTATTATTATGACCAAGTGGAATGGGAAAATATAAACAAACAAAAATTTATTGATGATGATGAGTTTGAGCTTCACCAATAATCTAATTTTCAAGATGATCTTACTAACCCTTAGGAACCTAAAACACCCTCTTTGAATCATCTTTTTGATATTTTTATTGATCCTTTCATATATAAACTTCTTCCTATTTTTTTAACCCTAATGTATAAACTTCTATAAATTCTCCCTTAACACATTCTTTACATCCATATCTAGAACCCTATCTATATTTTACTTTGTAATCCTCTTTAGAATACTCTTTAGGTCATCCCTTAGAAACTCTTTTATATTATTCCTCTTTACCCACATCCATATATTACTCCTTTTGTTTTCCTATATAATACTCTATTATCACACCCCTTTATTCCTCTATGGAAACTTATTTGATATTGCATATATATTTATCATTGGGTTCTCCTATATAACCCCCTTTTATTTTACATCTCTATAATCTCCTTTGGATTCTTCTTTTCTCACCCTTATGATATCCCCATTGTATTTTCATATGGAACCATATTTGGTTGAACCCATAGTTTCCTTTATAGTTAATACTTCATTTTCCATTATAGATATGACCATATCTCATCCTCATATCTCTTTCATACATCCTTATTTAGAAGTCATTTTATAACAAAAGTAATCTCCAAATCCTAAATAAGATCAACATTATTATTTTAACCTAACCCTTCTCTTATGTTTTGTCAAACCCTTTATAATATTAGTTCTTATAAAAACACTTCACACATCTTATGTTTACCAAAGGATGATGTCCACTTTGAAAAAAATTCTTTACCCTCTTGTCTCAAGGATAAATAAAAACCTATTAGTGAAGAGACTACCTCTTCTTTACCTACTATAATCAGTATCCCTACATATATTAGCTCTCCTATCTTCCCACCCATAATAAAAACCAATAGTATTTATTCTCCTTTTCCTATTATCCATGATCAAATTTATCACTATAATGAATATGATTAGGATTATTATGATGATGGATATGTCTATATTTATGATTAGGTTACCCTTCCTCTCTCTACTTTATAGACTTCTCCACCTTCCTTTTCTAATTATGATAATATGCATATCATCGGTAATGGTAATTCCCTTCCTACCTTCCAAAATTTATGCATGTGACCAAGGAGATATTAATAATCCCCATGTTACATCTCTTATTTACCTCTTCACACTACCTAAATATTAAAAACTAATGCATCTCCAAAACCAAAAAATTCTATAAAACATATCCTTCCTAGGCATACTTCTCCCATTTTTAGTAGTGTACTTATAGATAAAATTAATAATGTCATTCAAACCTTAAATTATCCTCTTAAAAATATTAATATACCTTCCCAATATATCATTTATTTAATGCATGTCATAAGGGATTTACAAGAATAAGTACATCATTTATCCTTAGAAAGTAAAGCATGCCACACTTGGGTGTATTCTAATGCCATTATTTATAACCCTATAATGCATAATATTCTATATGCACCTTTACCTCATAAATTTTAACCTCCCATATTTCCTATAACTTATGGAAATGATGATCCTTATTTTCACCTTAAAGACTTTCATGATTATATGAGTAAGTATAATGGTAATCATTTATTGTTAAAATTGTTTCCTAAAACCTTAACAAGGTGTGAATTTCATTGGTATGATTCCATTATTAGTGGATTATTATCCACTTATAATGATATACAAGAATAATTTCTAATTCAATATATTTACACTAATGGACCTAAGGTTACTTATGAAAATCTAGCCTCTTTTCACCTAGGTCAAAATGAAAAAATATGTGACTATATATTAAGATTTAAATTGTTATGCATCAATTAGTATACCTACCCATATATATATATATATATATATATATATACATATATATATATATATATATACATATATATATATATATATATACATATATATATATATATATATATATATATATACATATATATATACATATATATATATATACATATATATATATATATATATATATATATATATATGTATGTGTATATATATATGTATATATATGTGTATATATGTATATATATACATATATATATACATATACATATACATATATATATATATATACATATATAGACATATATATACATATATACACATATATATATACATATATACATATATATATATATACATATATACATATATATATATACATACATATATATACACACACATATGTGTGTGTGTGTGTGTGTGTGTGTGTGTGTGTGTATATATGTGTGTATATATATATATATATACATATATATATATATATATATGTATATATGTGTGTGTGTGTGTCTATATATATATATATATATATATATATATATATATATATATGTTTTAAATGTCTTATTTACCAATTAAAAGATAAGATACTTTATAAAACTTGTGAACAAATCATAATTCTTTGTTTTGAAGCTTTAACATTAAAAGAATAATTAGGTCTTGCTACCTTTTCTAATCATATGGGTGGAGACATTGAATTATTTTAATATAACACCAATAAATTCCAATTAATCAAAAATAGCCTTTTATTAACACCCACATTTATTTTTTACATCATGTTGAATCTAACACTAATCAAGTCAAATTTTACATAAAGTCAAACAACATTTTCCTAGAGTAACTAATTACAAATATCATCCAAATATAATAAAATCACAACCCATCAAATTTTATCTTAATGAACATCCACATGATATGTTACTTACATTATTTGATAAAAATTTACTTTACACCCTAATTATTACCATCTTCCACACCATTTGGATAAAATAAAAGAGAAACCAGTTTGTACTTTTTATAGAATTAATGGACATCATGATAATGATTTCTCTATAGTTATAAAAAAGATAAATGAAATATCTAATAAAGTACTCATTTCATTTCAAAAATATTTTCAAAATATACACATTAAAAAATGTCCTTTTCAATCTCCAAATTATATCAAAGATACATGTGTTTATATTAATCCTAATTTCAATAATCTCTCCATGCAAAAAAATATCTCAAAATATAACTATTAAATCACCCACTCAAGTATGGATTACCAAACTACCAGAATTACAAGTCAGACATAATATATTACAATTATGTAATAAATTAGATAATTCAAACATAAACACTAAATAAATAAATAAATAAATTCACGTGTTACATTCTTATATCCATCTAGTTTGATTAAAATTTCATTATTATATAATTCATAACACATGTTCATACATAATTACACATGACAATGATTATCATCTATGCTATCTTATTATATTTAATTTAAATAAATATTAGGGGAATCTCACATGTCTTAAATCTTGTATTATGATCTCATACTTAAAGGATTGTTTATATTCCTCCTAATATGTCTACTTTCAAATTTTTTCTTCTTTTTTTCAAAGATTTTTCATTTTCAATATGGCAATACTGTAAAACCACAAGTATTTATTTAAAATATATACAAACTTTAAAATATTTACAACATTAACAACTTAATATCTCTAAGTAATTAATTTCATGTTAGAAATTCAAAATGAAGTCACTTCTATATAGGATGATGATGTGGTTGTCACACATGTGAATATTACAACTTAAGCGAGGGAATTAAAAAATCATAACCTGCCATCATTTCACCACATGGAGAGTTAATAATAAATGGTGGAATAAATATTTCACTTCAAGTTTATTTCAAGCCATTAGTTCTAAGTATTACCAAGGTTTTATAAATTCCACTTTTAGTTCAATATTTTAAGCTAAAATTAAGATGGGAGGTGATAGGGATAGACTAGAACTGACATCCTATTCAAAGGTATAGATCATGTAAAAGGTTTGGAGGAAGATACATATAAAATTCCTAATTTAATTCATTTTGAGGGTCACCGATCATCGTGTTGACGTATCAATGGAATTTATTATGGTGTGGAACAAGAGGGTTATGGAATTAAGAGGCATTAGAATTTATATAATAGAAGAGATGATAGGTGAAGCTATAAGAACATCTTGTGAAGGGAATAAAGCCTTAAAATTTTAATCAAATAAATTTGAACTCTTGTAGAGGTTTTTTCAAACTAATGAGATCATTAAAACAAATAAAGAGGGGTTCCCCTGCTTAGATCTTATGTGACACTAGACTAAATTCTGCTTATAGATAATAAAGTATATCACCCTTGAAGGTAAGTATAGTCTCATTTTATTTCATCACTTCCTCTTTTTAAACCATTTTCAAGACTTCAAAATTATCCTATCATATTTCCTTATGAAATCCATAGAGTGTATCGTAATCATATATCATATCAATGAATCCAATCTTGTCATCTACCAAGGACTCATTCACTTGTTGGTAAAACACAGTGAGACCCTTTAGGGTAATTAGCTCACACTAGAGGGGTCCTATGCTAAGGATGAATCCCCTAAGGAAGATCCTACCTTAGGATTTCACTTATGGATACCCATGTTTTCCCATGTCATCCCTAATTTCAATATTTATATCAAGGATCCTCCCCTAAAACTTTGTCTTCAATCTTAAACCCCTTATGCTAGAGGAAACAATTTAGTGGAGGTGGTAGGTAAAGAAAATACCCTCTTGGTAGAGGAAATTAAAACTAACAAGGATAATTTATAAAGATTTAATAATAAACTATAGGAGGTAGGAATATGTCTGGTAAGTTTAATCTAGGATTGAAATTCCTTGAATAAGGAGGTCTCCAAAATAATTCAATCTTTCTCTCAAATGACAAAGGCTAAAGGTACTCCCTAGAAGAAATTTATTGATGAGCTAGAGAGTCCATCCCCAAAGCTCCCCCAAAAATTACCCACCAAGAAGACCCCTTTGAAATAATAGTTATGGAAGAGACCTATAATGATCCTACCTAAGGAAGATGTGGAAGGCTTGAGCAACAAATCTAGGGCCAAAATCATAAAGAACAAACAAGTTAAGTAGGAGAAAGAGATAGAGGCTATGAAGGTACGTATAGAGGGATCCTCCTCTTGTAACATATTATCCTTTTACTTTCCATTTGTTTTTGTCCTCCATATGGATAGTTAGCTACTCATACTATTATTTTGGTTTTTGGTTCTCAACCCATGGGGATTTTCTCAATTTATTGCACTTTATTTGTACTCTAGTTCATGATCCCTATAAAACAAGGTTATTTTCCTAATCAAATAAAAAACTATATTCAAGCATTTTAAAAATTTACTATCTTAAATAATCTACTTTATGTTAAGTAATAACATATTTTTATTCATTATTTTCAATACATAATGCATTTTCACAAGGTATGTGAGGGTGATATAAGATATAATTTTACATGGTTTTGATGTTATCCCTACCTTTTTAAGTTATGGGAATCACATTTTTCTATATAGGTTATATTTATACACATCATATTTTTCATGTTGATCTATATATTATACAAATCTATTGATATCCATTAATATTTTACATGTGTTTTAATGGATATACTATTTGACTAACATTAAACTTGACACCTATAATTTACGTATTATAGTTTCATTTACTTTCATATTACACACATATTATCTATTTTAATATGCAATTCAATTTTATATTCAAATACATGATGCAATGCACTTTCAATAGCTAGAAGTTATTTACATGATTTATCTACAACTCGATGTACATAATACACATTCAACACTTTAAATTTTTATACATGCTTCATCCACTATTTCCATTATATATTCAAATACATGATACAATGCAATATAAAAACTCATCATATGTTTCAAATTTATATTTCTAAGGTTATTTTATTTTCCCTATTTGAGTCTAGTGACACTCGATGGTTAACACTTTTAATTACTTTAGAGTGCTCTTCACAAGTGAAATAACATCCTTGTTTAAATCAAAATATTTACTCATCAAGAATTGATCACTCTCAATTTATCCATTGGAAAATATAATAAGTTGGGACTGTTATGGTTTAGTGACACCCAATGGCCTACCACTTATTTTTTTTCCACTTTTAAAATTATTTTTTCTCCCTAGATTGGAAACAAGTAAGTTTGAAAGCACCTTATCTCCACTTGGTTTATCTTGTGACTCAAGAAACCAAACTCATCTAAAGACAAAGCATGTTTCCCACACTCAATTTATTTATCTTTATCATTTACTATATTAATTTCAATTTATTACATCACTAGAATAAAGGGGTCAGATGTAAACATATAAATTTAATCAATAAATGTTTAAAAAAAATTATTCTTCACATTTGTACCTTGGTCTTTTTTCTATTTAAATAACCAAAAGCATTAGAAGATCCTTCATTATCTTACAAGTTATGAGAAAATTATATGAAAACACCTCTATTTCATTCATATGCATCCCTATTATTCTCACAAATCATCCATATCAAATGTCACAAGTTTTGACATTCTGATACAAGTCTACACTAGGTAGATAGGTCTATAATGTAGATATGTCCCCTAGTGTGCTCTTTTCACCTTTGCTACATTAGACACTTTTTATAATTTATACTTTTATTAAAAACTATCATTTGATTTTCATAAAAAATAATTAAATGATTCTTCTACAAAGTCACATCAAATCCACTTAATTCATTACCTAAAAATCATCTGGCAATCTATTTTCAAAAGCATTCTACATTTAGTAAAAGATATTTATTCCTATCAAGTTTAATTCTATTGATTTCATAGGCTATGTTTAATATTTATTTATTTCATGTTAGTGGTATCCATTGTCAATCATTCTAATCAATCTTATAGTTACATTAATCATGGATTTCTTACTTTTCCTAAAAGGGAGAACTGCATCGGCATATGGCCCTTTGGGCTATATAGGCAACACTTAGTCAAAAAGTAATTTTTTGAGGATAGCTCAATCATTCCCACTTACCCCTATTTTTCCCATTTTATATTTTATATCTTTTGTGTGCTTATGCAGGATTAGGGAATTATTTTTATAGGTATTCCATGCATCTATTCAACCTATGCACATTCACAAGAAAACCTTGTAGGTAGTTACACACTCTTAAATACAAATTTATTTTTTTAGTCAACATAGACAAGGTAGTGGAAGTAGACAGATCCAAACCATGAACCTACCCATAGAATAGATTTGTATGTGAACCTATCCATCCTAGCACAACTTATCCATATCCTGAAATTTTAATTTTAGTGGTGACACAATCATGAGTTTGTTATAATCTATTCTAAATCAGCACACAATCAATGTCTCCAAAAATATTTAAGTTCAAAATAATTTTATATTTCCCACTAAAATTTATTATTATAACATAATTTTAGATTTTTAATTTAGTTTTATTTTATTGTATATTATTTTATATTTATTTTTTCTAGTTTATTTATATTCAAATTTCTTAATTGAATTTAAATAGGTTAAATTATGTACTTCCTTCCATTAATAATATTTGGTGGAATCGGTTTAAATAATTTTCTATGTAATATCACACCAATGGATCATTTTGGGGTTGAATATCCATAGTGGGGAGATTTTTGGAAGGAAGAGCTTGGGTATATGCAAGTGAAGATATTATTTTTGGATTGATAGAGGCTTGGGATTTGTATGGCAAGTGGAAAAGAGGTAGACCTATTATGTTTATCATTTATTTAGTGTTTTTTATGTTTGAAAAAAGACATAATTGTTCTTTGACATGTTTTGAGATTTTTAATGAATATAATTAAGTAAATACATGAATTGAAAGATTTCAAAATCATATTAATGTTTGTAAATAATAATTTTACTTCTTTATATGTTATTAAATTATGTTTCAAAAATTTATATATTTTGAATAAAAAATTGGGTTAAACACTTAAAACTAAAAAAAACAAATAAAATAAAATTTTATATCCTATTTTAAAATGTGTATGTGTTTATTAATAGGCCAGTCAAGGGGCTTGACTAACACATAATTTAAGGAGAAAGCCAATAAATCTCAATTATAAAAATACCAATGGGTATTACTATGGTAACATTATCATCTACACCACTTTGGGTATTTTAGGGGCACCCCCTGGTAGATCCAGTGGGACTACAAATACCCATTAGCCTACAGGTAGGGTGTGACACCCCAACAGGGCACAATAAAACATGTTCTCTAATTGTTTTAAATTATTATTTATTGTTATTAAATATATAATTGTGTGTATATAAATAGTTATATGTATTTATATATACTTATATGTGTATATAAAACATATATACATTAGTATGTATATGATTATATATATGTGTATAGGGGTACATATATACAAGTGTACTTGAATCAAACATATTATATAGAAGAATATTTATTGAGTTATTTTTAAAAATTATATAAAATTTTGTATATATTATATACATTGGATATATCCTCTTTCTACTTTGTGACATTAAAACACTAACCCATAATCAAAAAAAAAAATAAGATAATGAAAAGCATAAAAAATGAAAACAAAAAGAGCAAGAAAGATTTACCCCAAGCTTATTTCAACCTAAATTTAAAATTTTCTCATTTTGTGATATTTCTATCCTAGTGACCTTGTTCCACCCTTTCAAACCTTATCAAGTTCATTAAAATAATTTTTTATTTATATAAAAATAATTCACATTTAAAACTATAAAACCTAATGAAATTGAAGGATTTATTACTTTGTAAATAGATACATTTGGAAAGTTATCTTGGATAGCTTAACCTCACTTGAATTAAACCTTATATTGATCACAAACTATTATAATCACCCTATATAAACTAAGGTTTAAATAAAATATAGAATATAAATCTTAGGCTTAAGAGGGACCTTTTGGTGTTTTAAATATGTGGGAAACATTGACAAATTAAGTAGATATATTTTTTAAATTAAATCCCCTTTGTTTTTAAAAATGAATCTCATATTTAAGCTAAACAAAAGGAATTAGAGGAATTTAAACTTATCTAAAATCAAAAATATTAAGGTTATAAATGTTTTACCTCTTCTTTATTATCCTAATAAACCATTTTTGGAATTGATAGAAAATAAATAGCTAATGTCAAAAAAAATCAAATTTGAAAATTGGACTAAATTTAAAATATATGTGAAATAATAATTTAATAATTAATTATTTTTCCATAAAGAATGAAATTAGATTGATCCAATTATATGTTGGATCATTGTAAATTATGTCATTATGATTTCATGGAGGTGTTTAGGTGAGTGGATGAAGTGTCTTGGTATTCTAAGTGACAATGACAAAGTGTGCAATGTGTTTGTCCTAATATTCTTGAAGAAGGCTTAATTGATCTTCAGAGTTTGCATGATTAGAGATGTTCAAGGATGATTATATTAATTTGAGTATGTGTAAGAGGTCCCTAACATGTTTCATAAGCTTTTATTTCTTGTGTGCATGAGTTTATTTCATCTGGTTGATCATTGTTTTCATATAGACATTTTGGGTCTAATGGTAGAAAAATTGAGTAGGTAGTTTGTTGACATCACCATTACCACGTATGGATGAGTTAGGGAGAGTTGGTCATATGGTTGTGATCAAATTTTTAATTAGTTTATTTTAAATAAATTTTATATCATTCACTAAAGTGTGTCAAAATATATGCAAGTGCAAAGTTGGGATCCCATGCAGTTCGACAGTGTTTTCCCATACTTAGCCAAATTTGCATGAGGTAAGAAAGAACCAAGTAAGCAATTTGGTGATGTTATATCTCATGCATGTGGAAATTTAAGGAGAATTTTATCTTATGGGTTTGTTTATTTTTGTGCTTATATTTTTTTCACTAAATTTTAGATCATGTACCAAAGCACATCAAAAGATATGCATGTGCAAAGTTGGCCTTCCAGTCAATTCTTGACATTGTTGGCTCTATTATTCAAAATTTTTCTAGGTCAATTGGGTTCACCCTATCGGTTAGGATTTTTGAAAGGGTTTAGGGTCAAATTCACCTATAAATATAAGATCATTTAATCATTATTTCAATATGTAGTTAAGATATATTATTGACTCATGCTTCTTTACAATCTACTCTTCCACCATTCTACTTGAGGAGTCTTAGCTTAGGGTTTCTACTTAGATAATATAGTCTTTTGGATATGTATTTGATGCTTTGGCCTTTCTTAGTGATCCTTAAAAACCAAAACAACCTCTTACAAATCCCCATTGTCCAAGGGAGAGATTTAGACTCAATGGGTTCATATTCAGGTAAGTATTCTCTAACTCTGCCTCTCTATTTAATAAATAGAAGTAGCATAAGTATTGGATTTGAATAATATTACTCTTAATTTTCAATTTATTATGGTGTGACACATACTTAGCTTAATTGAGATTATACTATACATGTTTTTATTATTTACTAACCCCTCATGTTGTGACACAAGATTTGGTGAGCACTAGATTAGATTTATTTTACTTGTTAATAGTTTAGGTGAAATATTAAATCTCAGGACCCCCTTAGGGTTATGGAATAATTATGTTATACTAGATGCCTTGGAACACTCCCTAACATAGTGTGTTATGGTAAGAGATCCCCTTATTGATCACGTTACAATTTAACAAATGTATCCCCAATCGAAAGTGTATGGTATGATCTATCCTATTCAAGTTAGGATTGATTTATAAACATGATGCATTTTAAATTACATACATTCTGGTGAACCTAATGTGAATATAATACTTGTATATTCCTCTTCACTTATTTCATTATTTTATTTTTCATATATTTGTAATGATGGGCTGATTGTATTGACACATTACTAACTTTTGTGCACAGGTTTGACACATAGTCACATCAAAATAACTCTATTCTATTTGTGTATTTTTTCTATAATTTTAGTTCAAACTACTAGGTCAACCTATTCAACCCTCTACACTTTCAAACATCATATTTAGACTACTAGGTTGACCCAGTTGACCTTGTATATTTTTAGGCTATCAGTAACATGTCTATACAAAGTTTAGTTGACCCAGTCAACATAGTTTGCAAAATTTGTGTGTACAAATCAATTTTATTTAATATTAATCTCACTTATCTACATCCAAAAACCCTCCAATTTTATTTTATATCCTTATTTTTCATTTTTAGCATTTATTATAATTCTATTTTTCATAATTTGTAATCTTGAAAACTGCCCCTATATAGTCAACTAGGTCAACCCTATTGATGTAGCTTTGTATTTTGTGTACAGATTAGAAAGCTAATTCAACTATATTAATGTATTTAAATTTCAAAAAAATTTCTTTCTTAGTATAAGTGTGATTCTGTCGACCCTATTTTGTATTCTATGCATATATTGTCGACTAAATTGACACTATACTATGTTTTAAAGATGGAATTAATGATTATATGTTAGTAATTAGCTCACACTTTCATTTCTTATTGATTGCATGCTTAAAATTGATCACATAGTTAAATTAGGTGGGTTTTTAATATACCATTTAGTTTCACTATTTTATCTTTTATGCACACACTACCAAATCACAAAATCTTAAAATGCATTTTAACAATTGTGTACCCAAGGATAACCTACTTGGATTTCATCACCAAAGGGGAAGGTGACTTGGTTTTATATCCAAATATAAAAATGTGATTAATGGTATATTTTGGCTAAGCACCTGACACCCTTATCACTGTGGTGTGTGAAATGAGGGGGTAAACCCTAATACCAAGCTGGTATGACTACCAATGCAAATCCCTTTTAGCCCAAACATCCTAAAACCATCCTTAGATTTCTTTATAGTTCCTTGATTACAATCAATTTCCTATCACATCTAAAATTATACTCTAATATTCTAAAAAATTCAAGTTGACCACTTAGTTATATTTTACTTTCCAAGTGGATTTCTTGCACTTTGATCAATTGTATGTTGTATTAAAAAAACTTGAATTAGCTAATGTTAGTGCAAGGTTTTATGCTATGTGCCTCAATTAGATCCACCTCATTGATCTAATTGATTTTTTGTTTCTTCAATTTATTGCCTTCATAAGTACTTGAAAAATTATTCTTGTTTTAGTACATAGTTATTTCTATTGACATAGTCTCTTACAGACCATCTATTTTCCCCTATCTATTATTCTAGGTTAACCTAATTAACCATGTACACTTTTTTAGCCCCTATATGTTGTGTTAGGTTAACCCAATCGAATCTATACACTTTTAAAGGCATTTTTCTCTATGTTAGGTTGACCCAGTCAACTCCATATGGTTTTATTCCTTCCTTCCTTGTTTATCATTCTTAGCATTTCGTTTATTTCTCTAAATTCATCATAAAGTCTCCTATCAGAATATTCTTAGATATCTTCAATCCATTTAGATAATATATGGGATGGTCATTTATTCATATCTTTTCATCTCAAGAGCATCATCACTCTTGGGGAACCTCTTCCCCTCCTTCATCCATGACTTATAACATGGTGAAAATCACACCTCAAGATGAAGTTGACGGGTATGATCCTTTCTACACTTATAAATATTCTTATCATCTTCAAAACCTTCAAACTAATGTGGTATAAATTGACACAAGTTTAATAAATAAACCCACTAATAATCCATCTTCTTTAAACCCTCCCCCTTACACCAATTTTGGGAGTGCTCCTACCAACACCAACCCACCTCTTGATATAACTCAACTTCTTGCCCAAGTTATCTAACAAATTAACATCATGAAAAAATATAACACCAATCAAATGATGTAACTTCAAAATCATTTGATTAATATGGCTAATCAACCCCCAGCTATCCATCCTCAAGCTAATCCTAATTACAATCCTCCACCTCTTAGAGATGCCTTATGAAATGTTATTCCTCAACTCATAATGAATAATAATATTTTTCAAACAATTAAAAATGATAATTTAGCTACCTTCATTGTCTCCATTGATATTGGTAACATATCTCCAACTATCAAGTATGATGGGACTAAATACCATGACTCATTTCTTAAATCCTTTGGCAACCTTTACAGAATGTGGATCCAAACTAATACCTTTTCCACAAGTAAACTCTTAGTCAAAAACTTTATTAATGATGTATTATAATGGTATAACCAATTACCCCAACATTATATTTGGAAACTTGAAGATTTGGTCAATCCTTAGTTAAAACATTTCAACATAATGATCTTCCTAAAAATTGTCTTAACCACTTCATCAATGATAAGAAATCTCCCATTGAATTAACTCATGACTTTATCAAAATATGGAAATCATTGTCCCATAAAGTTGACCATAACATGACTGATGATAACTTATTCAAATTCTTTATCACCACTTTAACTTCTATTTAATATAAGGTTCAAATATTTTCTCCCCAAACACTTAATGAAGCTCTTAACCAAGCTAAACGCCAATATTTTCTCATGAATAAATGCAAACCTAATCCTAAACTTTTAAAAGGATATTTTCAAACAAATACTAATGATATCACTAGTAATACTCTACAAACCAAACTAAGAGTTGTTAAAGTTGACATCCCTTCATCTTCTCACACACCACTTTCTATGCAATAAATGAAACAACTCTTACCACCATCTAGACCCTTCACCTATCCTAATAATCCTCCAAAGCGGTATGACACTAATAAATTTTGTTGGTTCCATGTTGACATTGGTCATTCCCATGAATCTTGTATAGGGCTCACTCAATTTTATGTCTCATATATTTTTGGTGTTTCATTTAATCATGAAGCCATGATCAACCTTTATAGTCAAGAGTACACCACTGCTTCTAAAAAATGATAGGTTTCTAAAGCTTCTACCTCAAATTACCAAAACTATTTTTCAAATAATAAATAAAATACCAAGGATGTTTTTGCCACTGATTTAGAGTATTACCAATATTGTAATAATTCTCAATATGTTAACACTACCAAGTTCAATTATCAACACAAGCCAGCTCACAAATATCATGTTACCAAACTTAAGAATCCATATTTATAAGAACAAATTCTTAAAGAAACTAAAACTACTAATCTAGATTTAGAAGCCCATGAAGAACCACTTCCTCCTTCTAAACCTCCAACCACATCTATTCCTTCAAAATCTATATTACCTCATAAACCTCATGTTAGTTCTTCTAAATCTCATTGGAACTTTCTTGAAGAACTCAAATCTATGCCTTGTAATATTTCACTTATGGAGTTGGTTCATAATTATCCCTATCATCACAAGTTACTTATATAACAACTAAAATAAATTGAATATCCATCTACTAAAGATGAAGAACCACTTTTATTGAATTTCAACCTACCAACATCAATACCATTTAAACTATGTGTCTTTATTACAAGCTTTCTATTAGATTTATTTAACATGACATGATCAATGATGAAATTATTTTTTGTGTTGATGATCCACCACTCTTTATTAAAATTCCCATTAATACTACCCTCATTCATAAATTTCTAGTTAATGAAGGATTTGGTGTTAATGTGACATCCTTGTGGCTTATCCAACAACTTGTTTATAATAAGGATCATCTCAAGCAAACCCATCTTTCATACCATGGTTTTGATAAGACAAATAAAAATCCACTTGGTTGCATTTGGATTCCATTAACCATTGGACCTAAGACCATTCAAACTAAGCTTATGGTCCTTGATACACCATTATCTTATAATATACTCCTTATTTGCCCTTAGATTCATAGAATGAGGGCAATTTCTTCTTCTGATAGCCAATGCATTAAATTCTTACACAATGTGTAATGATACAAACATGAAGCCAATCCCAACCCATAGAGTATTCAACTTTTTAATCCCAAATCTCAATATCATATTCCTACCATTCCTAAGATTAATAGTGCTCATTTACCCAAGTTCATCAGCATGAATCCAAATTTACAAGTCACTCTTATAGATTCTGATGATGATGAACCTATTGACTTGAAACATACTTGTAATACTATCAAACTACCTCTATACATTTTGAATTGGCTTCCTCTTTATTTATACCTAGGGAATGTATTATTCCTTTATTGATAAAACCACTGATTTCCCCCTTCATGGAATGCTTAGGAGCCTTCTTTACCTAAATATACCTTCAATTTTAATGATTTTGGAGTGGCTAAATTATTTTAAGATCCTCTCATCATGTCTCCTTATACATTCAATAATATTGGGATTTCACCTTATGAAACTCCCCCTGACTCTCAAACATGTACAATTTCTCTAACATATTATGATAATTACATAATGACCCAAGCTCAATCTCAAGACTTAGATTTACAACATTATCAACAAACCTTATCTCAAATTAATGATTTTAATTGAGATGTCCATAACATTTTTATGGATTATGACTTATATCTCAAAGGTTATGTGCCTCCTACCAACTCTCCACTTCTTGATACCCCTTGGGTGGTAGAGAAAATTATACCTTTTGAATCTCCACAAATTCTTGCATCTCTTTTACCGCCTTTGGATCCAATAATTGCCTTTAATCCTTATCCCATCACCAAAACCAACAATGTTCCACCCTTTTATAGTCCATGTACCTCTCCTACTCTTGAGATTACACTTGATGCCAAGATAACTGATGTCCATCAGATACATTTTGAGTATGATCATCATGGTAATCAAATTATAGATCTTAATGTAGATGTTGAGTATTATGGTCCTCTTCCTACCTAGCCTAGTGATGAAGCTATTCTTAAAATACTTCATGCTTGAGAACCTTAAATTCCTTGGCAACATCATAAACTTGGAAATTTTAAAACTAAAACCCCTTATTTTAACAACTTCATTGCTAGCATTGATCCTAAAAATAATCCAAGATGGTAATGCTATGATTATTTAAGAAACCACTCACATTGAGTATGGTAATCCATCCTAGCCTCGACCAATTACATTTTCTTGCAAACTCTCACCTATCATACATGATAATTTTAGCTTATTCTTTGATAATATCATGAGGTTGCCTAGTCCTACAAGGACATTCCTAGTATTGACCCTATCATTATGGTGCATAACCTTATTACTTATCTTGATTCTAAACCTATGCATTAAAATCAAAGGAAATTTCAACCTCAGTTTTCCACCTTATATCATAAGGAAATCATCAAATTAATGGATGATAAATTTATCAAACCAGTGGACTATTTTAAATGATTTTTTAACATTATTCCCATTTGGAAAAAAGGTCACTAAGGTGATTCACTTTTTTATTGATTTATATAATATTAACCTCACTTATACCAAGGACAACTTCCCTTTACCTTTGATAGATGCCATCATTGATTCCTTATCTTGTTACAAAATGTTCTCTCTTATGGATGGCTTCTCAGATTACAATCAGATTCACATTGCCCTTGAGGACCAACATAAGACCACCTTCACCATGGAATGGGACACCTATTACTATTTAAAAATTCCCTTCAGTCTCAAAAATTATATATCTTCTTACCAACAAGCATTGACTCACATATTTCATGATATTATCCAAAAAATTATTAAAACCTTTGTAGATGACTTCATTATTAAATAAAAAAATTGTAAGATTCATCTTTTCCATCTTGATATCATCTTTGATCATCTTCTTAAATATTGAGTTAGACTAAATCCTTACAAGTGTGTCTTTGGTGTCACATCTAGAAAATTATTAGGATTCCTAGTTTCTCTCATGTCATCGATCTTGACCTAGCTAAGATTAGTGATATCATCAATATGCCCATTCCTCATTCCATTATTGATATTTGTACTTGCTTAGGAAAACATGGGGTAATTAGATCATTTATCCTCAAAATAACTTATCACATTCACTCCATCAATTTTATTCTTAGTAAGGTAATGTTTTATAATGGGTGAATCCTTATTAAAAAACCTTTGATAACATGAAAGAATCATTGCTTCACCCACCTACACTTCAACCACCTTTAATCAATTGACCCTTGATTCTATATACTTCTTCCACACCTATATCAGTTGGGGTAATGCTTTACTAAAAATATGATACTAGAAGAGACTATGCCATTTATTACATTAGTTGAGGCTTATTCAATTATGAAACATGTTATATTAAAATTAAATGTGATTACCTTATAATCTATTTCATAGATGAAAAGCTTCACCATTACATGCTTTACCAGACTACTTATATTATCATTAATTCTAGCCCCCTTCATCATTTCTTCTCTAAAGACTTTCTTCCTATAGATAGAATTCACAAATGGATGGTCCTCCTTAAGGAATTTGATCTCTGCATTATAACTCAAAAATTTGTTACATGGAAGTCATATCTAATCAAATTGTCATAGCTCATATGCCAGTTACTAATCACCTTCAAGATAGTATTCTATATGACAATATTCTATATATTGAAGGTCTTAATAAATCTATTTCTCTCAAATATTATTTTCATAATTTTACTATTGATCTTGAAGTAAGTAATCTTGATGATCCTCTATTCATTTTTATACTACTAAAACTAAGGTAGTTATTAAAGAGCTCCCTAAAATTAATGTTGAATTACATGAGGATACTTGGACCCTTCACTTTTATGGTGTTAAATGCCTTCAAAGAGTTAGGGTAGGTTGAATTATTACAAGTCCTCTTGGCAAAATCATACCTTTAGATTTTTGCTTCACCTTTGATATTACCAATAATATGGATGAATATGAAGCTCTAATCTTAGGCATGAGAGCTTCTCTTGATTTAGATATTCAATACCTACATGTTTTAGGTGAATCTTATCTTATTTTCCATCAAGTCAATAATGATTAACAATTTAAAAGTTAAACTATCATTACCTATCATCAAATTATAATTACTCTTGCCAAGGATTTCATCTCATTCACCATTGAGCCTATCCATTGAGATCAAACTTCCATTGCTGATTCTCTTACTTCTTCAACTTCTTTATTTCATACACACAGAGTTCTTTCCAATCCTAATTTATTTATACAAATAATGAAATCTCCATATTCTACTTAACCAATAGATCTAATTATCTACCACATCAAGGTTGTTACCATTCAAAAAATCCCATGGTATAAAGAAATTATTCAATTCTTAGAACATCAAACTTATCCTCCTAACTTAGACTATCGTGAAAATACATGCATTTATAAACAATAGTTTAAGTATGTATTTCAACATAACATTGTTTATTATCATAATACTAAAGGTACCTTACTCCATTATGTTATGCAAGATGAGGTCCTTCCTCTTCTTAAACAATCACATGGGGGAATTTGTGATGGTCACTATAACATACATTCTATAACATGAAAATGCCTATGTATGGGCTAATTTTAGCCTAATATTGAAAAGGATGTAATCAAATTCACTAAAAAATATACTCCTTGACAACTTCATGATGATATAATTTATTCACCTCCAACTGAGCTTCAAAATATCAAATCTTCTTTTCCATTATCTATATGAGGATTAGATCTCATCATCAAATTACCTTGCTCCCAAGATAGACATGTTTTTATCATCACCACTACTAAATATTTTACCAAATGGGTTGAAGCCATGTCCCTTATTAATGTCACTAATAAGACCCTTGCAAAATTTATTCTTAATCAAATCATTTATTTCTTTGGTTTTCCCCATACTATCATTTTAGACAATGGTGTTAATTTTAAAAACAAGGACATCAAATAGCTTTGTGTTAAATTCAAGATCAATAACAAATTTTCCATATCTTATCATCTATAATAAAATGGTCAACCTGAGGCCACTAATAAAATTGTCAAAAAAATTCTTTAAAAGATAATTCATGAAACTTGCATGGATTGGCACATTTACCTTTATCTTGTTCTTTGGATACTGGATTAGCATACATACTGCCATTGGGGAAATGTCATTCTCTATAGTCTATGGTTTTAAATTAGTTCCTCTATTAGAAGTTGAGCTTTGCTCTCTCTATATATCTCTTCATGGTATCATTCTTGATAAATAATTACTTAATACTTGATTTCATGCTCTTGATCTCCTTGATGAACATCATATTTTTGCCTTATAACACAATTACAAATATAAGGATCATATTTCTAAACAACATAACAAACATGTAAAAATTTTCACATTTAATGTTGTTGATCTTATCCTTAAATTAGACTATACCCATGATAAAGAAGGTAAATATGCCCAAAAATTATTAGATCCCTATTTAGTCAAATATATTCTTGGTCCAAACACTTACCACCTTCAAAATAACAAAGGCCATGTTTTCAAAGAGCCCACCAACTTATAATTCCTCAAAAATTACTTTGCCTAAATATTTCCTTCTTTTCATTCTTTCCATCCACATCTATCTAAGACTTTCTGTAGGTCACTTACATTGGTCTCTCCCTCAGCAATAGTTCTCTCTTGTTACAAACCTTTACTATTTCTTGTTTGGTCTTTTTGTTTCTTGTTTATCTCATGATTTGCATTATAAAACCACATATAGGACCTAGTCTTCCTAATGATGTACCATAGTCTTCTTTATTTTCATACTTGTTTTACACACTTTTTTACATCCCTTAGATTTCTCTTTTATGAGTTGCATTGTAAAACCATAGATAGGACCCAGTCTTCCTCACAAATACCTTATTCTTATCACATTTATTTTTCCAATGCTTTATGGTACACTCACAAGTTTTTATTTTATGAGTTGCACTGTAAGACCATGGATATGACCTGACCTTCCTCATAAAATTGCTATCATGTTATTCCTTTTCTAAACTATGTTCCTGATCTTTGTTCTTAGATCTAACTTTTTCTTCTTTTGATAGATTGAATTCGTACAACAATCTATGTTTTCATGTTTTCCTCCATTTACCTCATTATTATGATAAGGAATCACACTTTACTATCATTGTATCCCTTTTTCACATGTTATCACATTTTTTACAATTGAAGCAATTCAAATTGTTCCATATATCATTCCTCTTGATTTCTTTTCCTTTCACTCCACATTGGATACAACAAGGTTGAAGTCAAGATAACACTTTTATTTCACATATATTTATGAGACTCTTAGAAACCAAGTCCCAAGTTTTCAAATGAAAGTCATATTTAGCACCCATGTTTAGTTTTCCAAATCTATATGGAGGAGGAATAGAAAAATCCATAAAGAAAGATAAAATACAAATCATTTGAAATAAAATGTAATGATATACAAAAGGTAATATAAAAATCTCAAAAGTCAAAATCACACCAAAATATGTGATTACAAGCACATCTCCTATCTCGAATTGAAGCTCAAACTCCATAATTGGCCTCACATAGAGCTGAGGTCCATTAGGGTATGGTAGGCTAGTATATTGGAATAGAAACATTCAAAAAACTCTATGGTACTACCTACTTTCTCACATAAGTACCCTATATTTGCAGTAGATTGATGACTCTATAAGAGGTCCTGAGGAGTGGGGAATACATTATGGGAAGGTAGGTCCATTTTAATTTCATGCATATAGCCTTCATGGGATGATATATATACTACATTTCATGACCTAAGACTTGTGTGGCTAAGAGAAGTTCTTTAGAGTCCTTAAGGTTGAAATTCTTCTTATTTTGACAAAACTAATTTAAGTGTCTTGACTTCGCTAAAGAGTTCCTCTAGCTTGGTTTTTACTTCATTATCCCCTCTACCCATTTCATTTCCACCCTTGACAAATAAATTTTTATTATAAATATGTTTCCACTTATTCTTTAATCCCTTCTTCTTCACCTCTTAAAAACATGTTATCACTACTTTGTTTCAGTTTTATCTATCCTTAGAAGTGAAACAACATGTTTGAGAAACTATGGATTACTTTATCTACACCATAGAACTATATTCCTAGACTTATTTTGTTTATTTTTACCATTTATCATTTTTTGTACTACCCTTCTATTAAGGCCTGAGTTTGTACCTTTTTCCATTGTTGAGTGAGGTTGGCTTGTTACTTCTCACTCGACAATGTTATTTTCCCTTTTTATGCACATTTTCCCATTATTATGTGAGATAAAGATTGTTACTTCTCACTCATCAATGTTATTTTACCATTTTTTTTCTAATTTTACATCAATGATTGATTACCATCTTTTTGACATGTATCTTTGGTTTGGCTTGGTGAGTTTGCCTTTCTTACTTGAGGTTTACTTGTTTGAGTTTTTTGGTTTTTAGTAGCCTTGGATTTTTGGTTACCTAATTTACTCTAATTTTTTACATGGTCATTTGGTATAACATATCACTTGTCACTCTATCTTGTTAAATTCCAAAGTATGTCTCATCCACATAACACTAGTTATCTTATCTTTCCTACATTTGTTTGTTTTTTCTCTTTAGTTTTGTATACTTGGGTTTGTTTAAAGCAATCTCTATGCCCTACACAATCAAAACTAAAAATACAACAAAAAACCATCCAACAATAAAGGTAGGTCAAGGTATGCATCACATTTACTTTTTATTTATTTCCATTTTAGTAATTTACTTTCAATTATTTTATACTTTAAAATATTGTAACTTTTTTTTAGCATCAACATTATGTGTTCTTATATTCTTTCTCAAAACAACATCCCCTGTTCCACCTTAGTGACATGTGATGAGCTTCAAGTGGGGAGCATGTATACACATACTATACTCAAGTTTTATCAAATATTGATGCCTTACATCTTGTAGGAACCTGTTGATACTTAATATCTTTGAGTGCATGCCCTAAGGGGTGTACAGAGAAAAGGGTAGGCAAACCATTAGTGCTTTATAGGATTATTGTCCCTTATTTCCATATATTACCAATCCAATCAGCTCCTAAAAACCATTCCCTAAGCTATTAATCCTCCTTTACATACTTCTCTAGTCTTTTCCCACTTTGCATCCCTATTTTCCTCACTTTAAGTCCCTTTTTTTAGTTGGTTGTGATAGGTCAACTAGGTCAACCCTGTATAGTTTCAGGTTATTTTCACTTAGGAATTAGTTTGGCCTTTGGCTAGCCTAGCTCATGACTTAGTGAATAATTATCCAAAATTGTGCTAGGTCAACTGGGTCAACCCTATCGACTAAGATTTTTGGAAGTGTTTAGGGTTAGATTCACCTATAAATACAAGATCATTTCATCAGTATTTAAATATGCAATTAAGAGTTATTATTTACTCATGCTTCTTTACAATTTACTCTTCCACCATTCTACTTGATAAGTCTTAGCTTAGGGTTTCTACTTATCTAATCTAGACTTGTGGATAAGTCTTGGATGATTTGGTCTTTCTTAGTGATCCTTACAAACCACAACAACCTATTACTAATCCCCATTGGCCAAGGGAGAGATTGAGTCTCAATGGGTTCACATTCAGGTAAGTATTCTCTAACGTTACCCTTATATTTAGTAAATAGAAGTGGCATAAGTATTTTTTTTCAAATAATATTATTATTTATATTTAATGTATCAGGGTCTTAATCATACTTAGCTTAATTAATATTCTCTTATACATGTTTTTTATTCTTTACGAAACCCTCATGTTGTGCCACAAGCTTTGGTGAGTACTATATTAGATTTGTTTTACTTTTTATTAGTTTAGGTGAAATATTAAAACTTAGGACCCCCTTATAGTTATTTATTGATTATGTTAGACTAAAGGCTTTAAAACCCTCCCTAACATAGTGTATTGTGATAAGAGATCCCCTAATCGGGTCTAGCAAATCCCCATATTGGTCATGTTCTCTCTTAACAAATGTATCCCCAATTATAAGTTTATGTCATGATCTATATTCTCCTAGTTAGGATTGATTTATAGACATGATGCATTTCTAATTGCATACACCATGTATCATTCTACTCTCACATATTTTAACATCTCTTTTATGTACCATTAGTTATATATAAAGGACAATATTTTTCCATGTACTACCTAGTATATAGTAAAGGTTAGAATTTATGGAGGTTTGGTATACTGATCATGTGGTATATAGAAAAAAGAACCTGTTTTATAGTGAAGACACTATTCCATCTCATTAAACAACAAACACACATTCAATAAAAAAAAAATTGGCATAACACTAACTAAAAATATACTTAGTCATAATGGTCAAGATAGGTGGAGAATATAATTATCTTCAATGAATTTTGTTTCATCATCTATGATGGGGATGCACAACCTATTGAACCTAAGGAAGAAAAGGAGATACCCTTATGAAAGTATAAGAATTAAAAAGCATTGGCCTTGTTGTGGGACTTAGTATGCTTATTTTTTCATCACATACATGAGTGAAATTCTCCTTGCGAAGTATTCAACAAATTTAATGACATTTATTATTCTCACTAAGAATTAGAATACATACATTTCTAGTTGAGTTTTTTCAATTTTGAGTTAAAGAATGGTGATGTCATAATTTTAGATTTAGAAATTAATTCAATCAAATATTATGTTGATGTTTTTGATGTAAAAGTTGATATGTATATTACCATATTCCTAAAGGTTCTTATCCCTACATACTTAGCCTACTTGGAGTCTTTGGAATCAAGTAATTTATTGAAGACTTTCACCTTTGATCAATTGATTGAGAATATGATTGAAATATAAAAAGACTTTGGAATAAAACACATTTCACATGAGAAATATTTTTTTATGATAATCATAAGGTAAATTATTCTAGGAATGTATAAAATGATAGAGGTGAAAGGGAAAAACAAAGGGTGACATGGAAAATATGGGAAACATAATAGTCAACACCAAGAAAATCAAAATGACAAACACCATTTATTACAAGCATTTTAAAAGGAAATGGATTCATAAAACCCATAAATGGAAAAAATCATGGGATGAAATGAATCCTATATAAAACATAAAGTATAAAATAAAAATATTAAAAATTCAAAAATAGACTGAGCTTAGTTTCCTAATGAATGTGTGATTTCCATCTCTAAAGAAGAAAATAATGCCTTAGAGAATTGAACATGGGATAATTCTTGGGTTATATAAATTAGTGCCATGAAACATATGAATTTTTTAAAGGACTTATTTGATGACTTTTTTGAATACATTTTTGGTCCAATTGTAGCCTCAAGGTAAACATTCAATTCAAATCAAGTCACTAAGGATTCTAAACTTCATTCTATAAAATTTACTATACCTTCCTTAGTTGAAAACAGACTTCTTATCTCTTATTATAATTTAATAACAAGCCACTCTATTCTATTGGATGATGGATAGGTTAAGGTCACAAGGATATGTGATAACATAATTTTTATAATTGGATATGAGGAAGGAAATTTACTAAAACTTAAGCATGAACACTTTGTTTTAATATATTTTTATAATATCACTAAAGAAGGAATGCTAGAAATTATTCTTTGGAATTATATATTTATCCCCACACACTATGACAAAATAAAAATAAATGTATAATAATGGTGTTTTGGTATTTTTGACATTGTCCAAAAATATCAAAAAATGTGAAGCCTATATGTTGGCCAAATATGAAAAAGGACCTTTCAAAATTCAAAATGGAAAGTCAAAAGGAAATTGTAGTTGGTTCTCTTTGATTTATGTTATCTACCTATTATTCTACTGGTGGTCACAATTAATTAATGTTGCTCATTTATCATTACAATAAAATGATTTGGATAAACTTTATAAAGAAAAAATCAAAATCTTTTAAAACTTTGAAAATGTTTGAAGCAATGGTTTAAAATAAAGATCAATTCCACATTAGGATACTCAAGACTAATAATGGTGGTGAATTCATGTAAAATGTGTTTGAAACATATCTCAATCATAATGGAATAAAGTGTTATCTCATAGTTTTATACACTCCACATAGTGGAGCAATTGAGAGGATGAACATAATTATGATGAACATGGTCCAAGCAACATTATACTTTAAAAGAGTAAATTGACATTTCTAGGTAAAAGTATCTCAAAAAACAGTATATCTTTGTAATAGGTCACCATCAATATCCCTACAAATAAATACTCCATATGAATTCTAGTGTAGTCATCTCCCTTCAATGCAACATATTTACATTTTTGGATTGACATGTTACGCATTGATTTCGAATGAGAAATAGAGAAAATTAGAACACGAGTCATGAATGGATACATTTGGGATACTCAAATTCATAAAAGGCATACAATATATTTGATGATAACAACAAGAAAATTATCATCACAAGAGATGACATCTTTTGTGAAATTGAAAAATGACACAACAAGCATCAGTTGAAAATTGAATCAACTAGAGAAATATCATAAATTTGATTTTTTTTGAAGGAGGCAAATATGAATGTTATAAATAGTAAGGGGGGAATCTATAATTATGAAATAGTTGAAACTCTATTGCCTTATGTAATTTAAAATGACTCTCCCCCTACAGAAGAAATTAAAAATTCATTAGAATATTGTCTGATGTTAGAAAATTAAGGATCTTCAAATAAAGTAAAGGAAGAACTTGTGATTCCAAAAGCTACTCAGAAAAAGACACCAAATTGAGTTGAATAGACATAAAAATATTTCAAACCTAATGAGGTTGGAAAAAAGGCACTAGAAGTGCACATATAGTTGTAAAACAATTAGACTTGTTAGATGAAATTCAAGACAATATAGAAAATATTACTTTGGAAGACCCTCTAAAATAAAAATAAACATTTATTTTGAATATGTACCCACTTCCTTGAAATATTATGTAAAGTTTAATTCATGGATAAAATCATTGAGTATGATACATTGGTAAAAACTGGAACTTGGGGATTATTTGATCTACTAATTAGTTATAAACCCATTTGTTTCAAGTGGATATTTTGAAACAAGTATAAAGTAGATGGCTTACTTTAAAAACAAAAATCAAGTATTTTTATAATGTAATTTGCTTAAAAATAAGGAATATAATACAATGAAACCTTTGCAAAAATAAGAAAAATTGACTACCATTTGAATTATATTGGCTTTGAAAGCTCACAAAATATTGAAAATTCACCAAATAGACATTAAAATTGCATTTATAAATGGTGACCTCAAATATATAGGTACATGATCCCAAAAAAATTGAAGTAGATGGCCAAGATCAAAAAATGTGCGTATTGTAAAAATCATTGTGTAAACACCTAAATTCTACCAATTTAGTCTCATAATTAACTTTGATTAACATCACACACTAACCCTTCATCATTCCCCAATTAACATTTATATTAACATAATTTTCCTCAAAATTTAGAATAATTAATTATTTCATAATCAATTAATTAAATCATGTACAACTATTTTCCTTCAAAACTAATTAAAATATAGATTATCCACATCATATAGACATCCTCCACATTTGTCTCAACCAGATGTTGACTCATTCAACCACCTTCCTAAACCATCTTATGAGCTATCTTGTAACATTTCAACTAACTTGTGAGTCATCAATTTACTTTTCAACTACCTTGACCCATTCATGTTAATTCACTCAACTACCAATTAAATCTCCCCCTTATTCTCAACACATGGGAGTTAGTCATCATCCATTGGGATGAGGACTCAAATCCTAATGTTGATTATTTTAATAATTAAAAAAATTCAGATTATTCTAAACCATACATATCACCACCTTTAAGCCTAAAAATTGATGTGCAATCCTTCACTAAAATCATCCACCTTAAAGATATAAAAAATATATTGAATTATCTTTAAGAATCCATTGATATCAAAGCCATTTTCAGCCACACGTATCCCAATTCCATCTATTTAGATAAGATTTAATCACACACATCAATAAAGAAAGATAAAATATACCATTGATCACATAATGGAGAAGGTAATGAACATACATTTCATCTTTGTAAGTATTTCATTAGTTATATTTATCTTATTGTTATTGTTATATCATAGAGATTATTTTAGTTTAGGTGATATTACATTCACTTTATCTTATTCTTTACATTCTATATTTAAAACTATACATTTTCACATGACTAGTGAGAAAGAGGCTCATGGGTGAGGATTATGAGAATTTCTCCAGCACATGGTGGTAGAGGGGGAGTCGATATAGATGGGTAGAAAATATAGGGCATAAAGATATGATAAGCTAGGGGAGACAGAGGAGGAGGAGATACTCCATTGGTTGTGATTGATAATGGTGGAGATGGAAATGTTGATAGAGGGGATGCACAAGTGAGGCCTATACTAGAGGCACATACAAATGGAGGAGATAAAATAGGGCCATTAGGGCTAGTTAGGTCATTAGAAGATGAGGCCTGATTTTAGGGTACATGAGGATATTAGAGCTTGGGATATTGTGATACCAGGCTTGAAAGGAGATAAAAGTGGTAGAGATAGATAGGTTAATATGAGATTAACAAGGATTATACAGCTACAGGGAGAGGTTGATAGACCATAGGCTAAGTTAGATAAAATGACTCCTTAGGAATATGGGAGAGATGGATAGCTACTGACATGAAATTTAACTACTCATACCCTAGATGATATAAATTTGACAAAAAATTATAGAATAGAGAGACATACACTATAGGTAGATCTTGTAAAGGTAAAGAAGATACTTGTAGTACATGTTCAATTATAGGCATTAGATAGTGTGATGATATCCATGGGTTAGGCTACCTAATATAAGATTAATTATGAGGAGATGGTTCCAGTGGGGCATTGATCACTATATTGTAGAGTGTAATATTTTTCATAGACAACATCTATGATGACAAGATAGACTATGGATTTTGAGAGATCTATGAGATAGACAAGTTAACACATTATGGATCCTCCAAAGAGTACACCACATTGGTATGATCTGATCCCATCTATAAATGCCCCATCTGAGGGTTATGGAGATACGTAGAGACATGACATGATGATATATACACATTTTTGAGATGAATCATTATATTGATGTACTTTGACACATTTGATACACACACACATGATACTTTTTTTCCTTGGACTTGTGATATAGATATGCTATGGTTCATGGATGTTTTTAGTTTATACTTATGTTAGATGATGTAGATGGATATATGTGGCTTGTATATGAAATTTGTTTCCTATTTTTTGATAGGTTTGAGCACATGTTAATCCTTATAGAATTTATTATGATATAAAATGGAATGAAACAATGTATGTATGGATGATTTGGATAGTTAACTTTGACTATTTATTTTGTTTAGAATTCCAACAATAGTTTCAAAATTGATAACTAATTAATATCTAAGTAACCTTTATTTGATATAGTGTAAGACAAAATGCACCAATGGTATGGAAATACCTTGATGACTATTGTGTGATATGTGTAATGACTTGATAGATTATTTTGTACAATACTTAGTGTATCATGATATGGGATACTGTAATCACACTATTTTAGTACATAATAATGATCTAAACTCTTAAGAAGCAATATAAATAAAATAAAACATTTATAACAATAAAAACCATATTAGTATGAGTAAAAATTAAAATTAACACACAATATATACAAAGTAAAACTACAAACAAACTATGAGTAAATGAGTAAATGAACAAAGGTGAAAAAATGAGTGTGTAGATTCTTGTGTGGTATGCCCATAAATAAAGATAAAATCATATGTGTTATTCATGTCCAACTTTGTTGACAACTCTTTAAACGTTTTTTAAGATATTTTTGTTTATTGCCTAACCTTGTCCATTACCTTGTGGGTAGTAGGGAGTGGACCAATTGTGTTTAATGTGATAGGTATGATAAAGGGCCTTAACATCCTTATTTTTAAAGAATTTTGTATTATCATATCTAAAATAGATGGAATTCTAAAATTATAAATAATGTGGTTCATGATGAACTTGGAAATTTTCTTGTCGATGACATTAGTTAATGACATGGAATTAACCCATTTAGTAATGTATTAGGTAACTATAACTATATGTTTATGATCATCCAAAGAATTGGGATTTATTTTTTAAATGGGGTCTAACCCCTATGTGTAAAATTCCCAAGGGGTAGGTATGGGTTATGGATAATATCACCATGCTTTTGTTAAGGCACACACTACTTAACATATTTACAAGAATTGGATTCCATTATAGGCTAATAATAGCCAACACACAAAATATTTTTGTCAAAGACTATGTCACTGATGTGAGCACCATAAATTCCATCATGAACCTCATTAATTGATTATTTTGACTCTTAAAACTTCAAACACCATAAAAAATTTCCATTATATATATTTTTATATAGGGTGTTTCCAAGGAAGGTGAAATATGATGTTTTTTGGATGAAGGCTTTATTTTGATTATGGGCTAATTTAGGTGGAGTTATGTTCTTATGGAGATATACAGAAATATCATGGTACTATGGGAAGTGGGATTAAAAACCTCACAAAAATATCTAAGTCAAACATATCACATGTAAGTATCATCAAGTGCTTTGTAATAAAATGATTATGTTTGATGTATAGGTTGAGAAGTGAACCAATTTTAGCCATTTCATCCATTATTTGTTATTATTCTAAGGCACTTGTTTAAAATGTATAAATTGGAAGCACAACTTGAGATTATCCACCATCCATTTATAAGGGGTTAAGTATTCATATTTGGGATTAAAGTCATATAGAAATTGTTTTATTATAAGCTTGAAGTCACCTAATATGAGAATATGTTGAATATCCCATTGAATGACTAGATTGAGACTGGATATGAGAGCCTCATACAATGATATGTTTTTAGTGAATGGGAAATTTACATGAAATGATTTTAGAATTAGTCTCCATCAAGAATGACTTGTAGAATACCTGCCCCCACCACCCCCCTTTATCCATGATTAGTGAAATAACCATCAAAATATAATTTTTAGACTAGAGATTCATCTTAAGACATAATTTATTCATCCATAAAAACTATAGTGAGAGGTGTATGATCAACTAGAAGAGCTTATCTAAAATTATCTTCAAGTACTTATACTTTAATTTTTTTTGGTTGACATACTCAAGGTCAAAATCACTAATAAGAATGACCCAATTAGCCATTATACCCATCAAATACAATTTGGAAAATATATATTTAAGTTGATAAATTTTATCAATGATTGTTGTTTGATTATTGAACATGTAGTGAAAAAGTTTTTATGAAGACAAAACAATCATGAGACATTATTTTTTGATTGGAATGCATTTAATTTCATAGGAAACCAAATTTTTGCTTAAGTAGTATACTACTCACTCAACCCCCTATTCATTATGTTTCGCCAAACATGCCCCCAATGCATATTGTGTTGCTAATATGTATAGAAGAAATGGTTTTCTTGGTGTAGGTGGAATTAGGATGGGTGGATTAGAAAGATATCATGTAATGTTTTCAAATCGTTTATGATAGTCTTAGTTATAATGGAAAGGATTGTCCTTATTAAGTATAAATCTAAATGGTTAACTTATGTCTGCAAGCTATGAGATGAACCTTCATATTTATTGAAATTTACCTTGTAAACTTTGTAGATGTTTCAAATTTTTTGGTGGAGACATATCCATGATAGATGTAAAATTTGAAGGATCAATCGCAATGCCTTTATGTGATATTATAAATCTCAAAAAATGTACTGAATTAACCTAGAATACACATTTCTTTGGATTCAAATGGATATTATATTATATCATTATTTCAAATGTCCTAATGAGGAACTCGATATCCCACCGATGTAAAATTTATCAAAAATTAATTTGCCTAAATATTTCCTTATTTTCATGATTTCTATCCACATCTATCTAATACTTTTTGTAGGTTACTTACATGGGTGTCTCCCTCAACAACAGTTCTCTCTTGTCATAAACCTTTAGTATTTTTTGGCTTGGTCTTTTTGTTTCTTGTTTATCTCATGAGTTGCATTGTAAAAAAACGTATAGGACCCAATATTCCTCATGATATACCATAGTCTTATTTATTTTCATACTCATTTTACACACTTTTTTACATCCCTTGGATTTCTCTTTTGTGAGTTGCATTGTAAAACCATAGATAGAATGTGATCTTCATCACAAATACCATATTTCTTATCCCATTTATTTTTCCAATGATTTATGGCACCCTCATTATTTTTTATTTGATGATTTGCATCGTAAGGCCATGGATAGGACCTGACCTTCCTCATAAAATTACCATCAGGCTATTCCTTTTCTAAACTATGTTTTTGATCTTTGTTCTTAGCTTTAACTTTTACTTCTTTTGATAAATGGAATTTGTACAAAAATCTATTTTTACATGTTTTCCTCCATTTTTCTCATTCTTATGATAAGGAATCACACTTTACTATCATTTCATCCCTTTTTCACCCTTTATAATTTTTTTTTTCAATTTGAATGTTCCATGTATCATTCCTCTTTATTTCCTTTTCTTTCACTCCACATTAGATACAACAAGGTTGAAGTCAAGATAACACTTTTATTTCACATAGATTTATGAGAATATTAGACCCCATGCTCTTTGAAGTTCTCTCTCTTAGAAACCAAGTCCCAAGTTTTCAAATGAAAGTCATCTTTAGCACCCATGTTTGGTTTTCCAAATCTGTATGGAGGAGGAATAGAAAAATCCATCAAGAAAGTTAATATCCAAATCATTTGAAACAAAATGTAATGATATAAAAAAGGCAATATAAAAATCTCAAAAGTCAAAATCACACCAAAATATGTGATTACAAGCACATCTCTTATCTTTAATTGAAGCTCAAACTCCATAGTTGGCCTCACATAGAGCCCAGGTCCATTAGGGTATAGAAGGCTAGTAGATTAGAATAGGAAAATTCAACAAACTCTATGGTACTACCTACTTTCTCACACAAGTACCTTATATTTTTGATAGATCAATGAATCTATAAGGGGTATTAAGGAACATAGAATACATTATGGGAAGGTAATTTCAAAAATATATGATCTATCTTTTTTGAGTTAGGATTGATTTATAGACATGATATATTTTTAATTGTATACATTCTAGTGAACCTGATGTGAATTAACCCTTGTAGGTTTCTCTTCATTTATTTCATCATTTTATTTTTCATATATTTGTAATGATGGTCTGATTACATCGACACATTACTAACTTTTGTGCATAGATTTGACACATAGTCACATCAAAATGACTCTGTTCTATTTGTGAAAGTTTTCTAGAATTTTAGTTCAGACTACTAGGTCAACCTAGTCAACCCTCTACACTTTTAGACATCATATTTAGACTAGTAGGTTGACTAGTTAACCTTGTATATTTTTAGGCTATCAAAAACATGTCTCTAAAAAGTTTGGTCAACCCAGTTAAAATAGTTAGCAAGATTTACAAGTACAAATAAAGTTTCTTTAATAGTAATCTCACTTCTCTACATCCACCAACCCACCAAGTTTATTTTCTATCCTTCTTTGTCATTTCTAGCATTTATTATAGTTCTATTTTTCATAGTTTATAATCTTGAAAATTGCCCTTGTACAGTCAACTGGCTCAACCCTATTGATGTAGTTTTGTATTTTATGTGCAGTCTAGAAAGCTAAGTCAACTCTATTAATGTAGTTCACTTTCAAAAAAATTGTTTTCATACTATAAGGGTGACCTTGTTGACCCTATTTTGTATTTTATGCATATATTGTCAACTAAATCGACACTGTACTATGTTTTAAATTTAGAATGAATGATTATATGTTAGTAATTAGCTTACACTTTCATTTATTATTACTTCCATGCTTAAAATAAATCACATAGTTGAATTAGGTGGGTTTTAAATATACCATTTAGTTGCACTATTTTTTTTTAATGCATAAACTACCAAATCACAAAATCTTAAAATATATTTTAATAATTATCTACCTAAGGCTAACCTACTTGGATTTCATCACTAAAGGGGAAGCTGGCTTGGTTTTTTAGCCAAGTATAAACATGTGATTAATGGTATATTTTGGATAAGCACCTAACACCCTTATCTTTGTGGTGTGTTAAGTAAGGGGGTAAGCCCTAATACCAAGCTGGTATGACTACCAATACAAATCCCTTTCAGGCCAAACATCCAAAAAAAATCCTTAGATTGCTTTCTAGATCCTTGATTACAACCAACTTCCTATCACATCTAAAATTATACTCTAATAATCTAAAAAATTCAAGTTGACCACTTAGTTAGCTTTTACTTTCCAAGTTGATTTCTCACTCTTTGATCAATTGTATGTTGTATTAAAAAAACTTGCATTAGCCAATGTTAGTGAAAGTTTTTATGCTATGTGCCTCAATTGGATCCACCTCATTGATCCAATTGATTTTTTGTTTCATTTAATTTATTACCTTCATAAGTACTTACAAAATTATTCTTGTTTTAGTACATAATCATTTCTATTGACATAGTCTCTTACAGACTATCTATTTTCCCCTATCTAATGTTCTAGGTGAACCTAATCAACCATGTACATTTTTTATCCCCTATACGTTGTGCTAGGTCAACCCAATTGACCCTATACACTTTTTTAGGCCTTTTTCTCTATGTTAGGTTGACCCAATTGAATTTGTATAGTTTTATTACTTTTTTCCTTATTTCTCATTCTTAGCATTTTGTTCATTTATATAATTTCATCATAAAGTATCCTATCAAAATATTTTTAGATATCTTTAATCCATTTAAATACTATATGGAATGTTCATTTCTTCCTCTCTTTTTATCTCAAGAGCACCATCACACTTGGGGCACCTCTTCCCCTCCTTCATCCATGACTTATAACATGGTGCAAATCACACCTCAAGATGAAGTTGATGGGTATGATCCTTTCTACACTTACCAAGATGCTTCTCATCTTCAAAACCTTCAAACTAATGTGGGAGAAATTGACACAAGTTTAATAAATAATCCCACTAATAATCCATCTTCTAATAACCCTCCCCCTAATACCAACTTTGGGAGTGCTCCTACCAACACCAACCCACCTCTTGATATAACTCAACTTCTTTCCCAAGTTATCTAACAAATGAACATCATGAAAAAATATAACACCAATCAAATAATGTAACTTTAACATCATTTTATTAATATGGTTAATCAACCTCAAGCTAATCCCAATTACATTCCTCCACCTCTTAGAGATGCCTCAAGAAATGTTATTCATCAAATCATAATGAATAATAAGATTATTCAAACTATTCAAAATGATACTTTATCTCCCTTTATTATCTCCATTGATATTGGTAACATATCTTCAACTATCAATTATGATGGGACTAAAGACCCTGACTCATTTTTCAAATCCTTTGGTAACCTTAAAAAAAGTGGATCCAAACTAATACCTTTTCCACAAGCAAAATCTTAATCAAAAACTTCATTTATGATGTATTGTAATGGTACAACAAATTACCCCAAAATTCTATTTAGAAACTTAAAGATTTGGTCAATCCTTTAGTTAAATAATTTCAGCATAATGATCTTCCTAAAAATTATCTTAACGACTTCATCAATGCTAAGCAATCTCCCATTGTATCAACTCATGACTTTATCAAAATATGGAAATAATTGGACCATAAATCTGACCATAGCATGACTAATGATAACTTATTCAAACTCTTTATCACTACTTTAACTCCTATTTAATATAAGGTTCAAATATTTTCTCCCCAAACACTTAATTAAGCTCTTGACCAAGCTAAACGTCAAGATTTTCTCATGAATAAATTCAAACCTAATCCTAAAATTTTAAAAGGATATTTTCAAACATATACCAATGATATCACTAGTAATACTCTACAAACCAAACTAGGAGTTGTTAAAGTTGACATCCCTTCATCTTCTCACACACCACTTTCTATGCAACAAATGAAACAACTCTTACCACCATCTAGACCTTTCACCTATCCTAATAATCCTCCAAAGTGGTATGACACTAATCAATTTTTTTGGTTTCATGTTGACATTGGTCATTCCCATGAATCTTGTAGAGGGCTCGCTAAATTTTTTGTCTCCTATATTCTTGGTGATTCATTTAATCATGAAGCCATGATCAACCTTCATCATCAAGAGTACACCACTGCTTCTAAAAAATGATAGGTTTCTAAAGCTTCTACCTCAAATTACCAAAACTCTTTTTCAAATAATCAATCAAATACCAAGGATGTTTTTGCCACTAATTTAGAGTATTACCAATATTATAATAATTCTCAATGTGTTAGCACTACCAAGGTTAATTATCATTGTAAGCTAGCTCACAAAGATCCCATTACCAAACCTAAGAAGCCATATTTATAAGAAAAACTTCTTAAAGAAACTAAAACTACTAATCTAGCTTCAAAATCCCATGAAGAATGACTTCCTCCTTCTAAACCTCTAACCACATCTATTCCTTCAAAATCTACTTTACCTCCTAAACCTCATGTTTCTTCTTCTAAATCTCATTAGAACTTTCTTGAAGAACTCAATTCTATGCCTTGTAATATTCCACTTATGGATTTGGTTCATAATTATCCATATCATCACAAGTTACTTACACAACTAAAATAAATTGAATATCCATCTTCTATAGATGAAGAACCACCTTCTATTGAATCTCAACCTACCAACGTCAATACTATTTAAACTAAGTGTCTTTCTTCCAAGCCTTCTATTACATTTATTTAACATGACATGATCAATGATGAAATTATTTTTTGTGTTGATGATCCACCACTCTTTATTAAAATATCCATTAATACTACCCTCATTCATAAAGTTATTGTTAATGAAGGATCTAATATTAATGTGACATCCTTGTGGCTTATCCAAGAACTTGGTTATAATAAGGAGCATCTCAAGCAAACCCATCTTACATACCATGGTTTTGATAAGACAAATCAAAATCCACTTGGTTGTATTTGGCTTTCATTAACCATTGGACCTAAGACCATTCAAACTAAGCTTATGGTCCTTGATATACCATTATCTTAGAATATAATCCTTACTTGCCCTTAGATTCATTTAATGAGGGCCATTTCTTCTTATGATAGCCAATGAATTAAATTCTTACACAATGGGTAATGATACAAACATGAAGCCAATCCCAACCCATGAAGTATTCAACTTCCTAATCCCAAATCTCAGTATCATATTCCTACCATTCCTAAGATTAATAGTGCTTCGTTACCCAAGTTCATCAACATGAATCCAAATTTACAAGTCACTCTTACATATTATAATGATGATGAACCTAATGACTTGAAACATACATGAAACACTACCAAACTACCTCCATACATTTTTAATTGGCTTCCTCCTTATTTATACCTAGGGACTATACTATCCCTTTATTGATGAAATCATTGATATCCCCCTTAATGGAATGCTTAGGAGTATTATTTACCTAAATATGCCTTCAATTGAAATGATTTTGAAGTGGCTAAATTATTTCAAGATTATCTCATCATGTCTCCTTGTACATTCAATAATATTGGGATTTCACCTTATGAAACTCCCCCTAACTCTCAAACATGTACAATTTCTCTAACATATGATGATAATTACATAATGACCCAAGCTCAATCTCAAGACTTAGATTTCCATCATTATCAACAAAGCTTATCTAAAATTAGTGATTTTAATTGATATTTCCATACCATCTCTATGGATTGTGACTTAGATATTGAAGATTATGTGCCTCCTACCAACTCTCCACTTCTTGATACCCCTTGGGTGGTAGAGAAAATTATACCTTCTGAATCTCCAAAAACTTCTATATTTCCTTTACCACCTTTGAGTCCAATCATTTCCTCTAATCCTTCTTCCATCACCAGAACCAACAACACTCCACCCTTTTATAGTCCATCTACCTCTCCTACTCTTGAGATTACACTCGATGCCAAGATAACTGATTTCTATCAAATACATTTTGAGTATGATCATCATGGTAATCAAATTCTAGATCTCAATGTAGATGTTTAGTATTATGGTTCTCTTCCTACTTAGCCTTGTGATGAAGCTATTCTTAAAATACTTCATGTCAAATAACCTCAAATTCCTTGGCAACATCATAAACTTGGAAAATTTAAAACTAAAACCCCTTGTTTTAATAACTTCATTACTATCATTGATCCTAAAAATAATCCAAGATGGTAATGCTATGATTATCTAAGAAACCACTCACATTGAGTATGGTAATCCATCCTATCCTTGACCAATTACATTTTCTTACAAACTCTCACGTATCTGACATCATAATTTTAGCTTATTCTTTGATAAGTATCATGAGGTTTTTTCCTAGTTTTATGAGGACATTATTAGTATTGACCCTATCATTATGGTGTATAAAATTATTACTTATCTTGATGCTAAACCTATTCATTAAAAGTAAATGAATTTTCCACCTTATATCACAAGGAATTCATCAAATTAATTGATGATAAATTATCAAACTAGTGGACTATTCTAAATGGGTTTCTAACGTTATTCCCATTTGGAAAAAAGGTCACTATGGTCATTCACATTTGTATTGATTTATACAATATTAACCTCACTTATCCCAAGGACAACTTCCCTTTACCTTTGATATATGCCATAATTGATTCCATAGCTTATTATAAAATGTTATTGCTTATCAATGGCTTCTTGGATTACAATAAAATTCACATTACCCCTAAGGGCCAACATAAGACCACTTTCACCATGGAATGTGGCACCTATTACTATGTAAAAATGCCCTTCAGCCTCAAACATTCTGGAGCTACTTACCAATGAGTATTGACTCACATATTTCATGATATTATCCACAAAATTATTAAAACCTATGTGGATGACCTCATTGCTAAATCCAAAAGTCATAAGATTCATATTTTCCATCTTGATATCATGTTCGATCATCTTATTAAATATTGAGTTAGACTAAATCCTTACAAGTGTGCCTTTGGTGTCACATCTAGAAAATTATTATGATTCCTAGTTTCTCTTTATGGCATTGATGTTGACCTAGCTAAGATTATTTCTATCATCAATATGCCCATTCCTCATTCCATTATTGGTATTTGTACTTGCTTAGGAAAACATGGGGTAATTAGATGAATTTTCCCCAAAATAACTTATCGCATTCACTCCATCAATTTTATTCTTAGTAAGGTAATGTTTTATAATGGGTGAATCCTTGTTAAAAAACCTTTGATAACATGAAATAATCATTGCTTCACCCACCTACACTTCATCCTCCTTCAATCAATTGACCCTTGATTCTATGTACTTTTTCCACATCTATATTAGTTGGGGTAATGCTTTCCCAATAAGATGATACTAGAAGAGAGTATGCCATTTATTACATTAGTTGAGGCCTCGTAAATTATGAAACATGTTTTACCAAAATTGAATGTGATTTACTTGCAATCTATTTCATAGATGAAAAGATTCACCATTACATGCTTTACCAAACTACTTATATTATCATGAATTCCAACCCCCTTCAAAATTTCTTCTCTAAATAATTTCTTCTTGGAGATAGAATTCACAAATGGATGGTCCTCCTTATGGAATTTGATCTTTGCATTGTAACTCAAAAATTTGTTAAAGGGAACTCATAACTGATCAAATTGTCACAGCTCCTATGCCAGCTACTAATCACTTTCAAGATATTCTTCTAGGTGATAATATTATACACATTGAAGGTATTAATAAATTTATTTCTCTCAAATGTTATTTTCATAATTTTACTATTGATATTGAAGCAAGTAATATTGATGAATCCTTTATTAATTCTGATACTACTAAACCTAAGGTAGTTATCGAAGAGTTCCATAAAATTAATGTTGAATTACATGAGGATACTTGGACCCTTCACTTTTATGGTGCTAAATTCCTTCAAAGATTTAGGGCAAGTTGAATTCTTACATTTCCTCTTGTAAAAATCATACATTTAGATTTTTTCTTCACCTTTGATGTTACCAATAATATGGATGAATGCAAATCTCTAATCTTAGACATTAGAGCTTATCTTGATTTATATATTCAATACCTACATGTTTTAGTTGATTATTAGATTATTTTCCATCAAGTCAATAATTATTACCAATGTAAAATTGAAAATATCATTACCTATCATCAAATTATAACTACTCTTGCCAAGGATTTCATCTCATTCATCATTGAGCCTATCTCTTGAGATTAAAATTCCATTGTTGATTTTATTACTTCTTTAACTTTTTTATTTCATCCACACCAAGTTATTTCTAATCCTAATTTACTTATACAAATAAGGAAATATCTATATTCTACTTAACCACTAGATCCAATTATCTACCACATTGAGGTTGTTACCATTTAACAAAGCCCATGGTATAAAGACATTATTCAATTCTTGAACCATCAAAATTATCCTCCTAACTTAGACTATCATGAAAAGACATGCATTCATAAACAAGATTTTAAGTATGTATTTGAACATAACATTATTTACTACCATAATGATAAAGGTACCTTACTCCATTGCATTATGAAAGATGAGGTCCTTCCTCTTCTTAAACAATCACATGGGGGAATTTGTGATGGTCACTATAGTGTACATTCTATAACATGAAAATGCCTATGTATGGGTTACTTTTGGCCTACTATTGAAAGGGATGTAATAAAATTCACTAAAAAATATACTCCTTGACAACTTCATGATGATCTAATTCATTCACCTCTAGTCGAGCTTCAAAATATCAAATCTCCTTTGCCATTTTTCATATGAGGATTAGATATCATCATCAAATTACCTCACTCCCAAGATGGACATGTTTTTATCATCACCACTACTAAATATTTTACCAAATGGGTTGAAGCCATGCCCGTTATTGATGTCACTAGTAACACCATTTCCAACTTTATTCTTAATCAAATCATTTATTGATTTGGTTTTCCCCATACTATCATTTCAGATAATGGTGGTAATTTCAAAAACAATGACATCAAATATCTTTGTGTTAAGTTCAAGATCAATCACAAATTTTCCATGTCTTATCATCTATAATGCAATGGTCAAGATGAGGCCACTAATAAAATTCTCAACAAAATTCTCTAAAATTTAATTCATGAAACCTGCATGGATTAACACATTTACCTTTATCTTTTTCTTTGGGCCTATTAGATTAGCATACATACTTCCATTGGGTAAATGCCATTATCTATAGTCTATGGGTTTTAAATCAGTTCCTCCATTAGAATTTGAGCTTACCTATCTTTGTATATCTCTTCATGGTATTATTATTGATGAATAATTACTTAATACTTGATTTCATGCTCTTGATATCCTTGATGAACATCATCTTTTTTCCTTACAACACAATTACAAATACAAGGCTCATATTTACAAACAATATAAAAAATATGTAAAAATTTGCAAATTTAATGTTGGTGATCCTATCCTTAAAGTAGACTACACCCATGATAAAGAAGGTAAATACACCAAAAAATGATTGCATCCCTATTTAATCAAAGATATTCTTGGTTCAAACACTTACCACCTTCAAACTAATGAAGGCCATGCTTTCAAATATCCCACCGATGTAAAATTTCTCAAAAATTAATTTGCCTAAATATTTCCTTATTTTCATGATTTCTATCCACATATATCTAATACTTTTTGTAGGTTACTTACATGGGTCTCTCCCTCAACAACAGTTCTCTCTTGTCATAAACCTTTAGTATTTTTTGTTTGGTCTTTTTGTTTCTTGTTTATCTCATGAGTTGCATTGTAAAAAAATGTATAGGACCCAATATTCCTCATGATATACCATAGTCTTATTTATTTTCATACTCATTTTACACACTTTTTTACATCCCTTGGATTTCTCTTTTGTGAGTTGCATTGTAAAACCATAGATAGAATGTGATCTTCATCACAAATACCATATTTCTTATCCCATTTATTTTTCCAATGATTTATGGCACCCTCATTATTTTTTATTTGATGATTTGCATTGTAAGGCCATGGATAGGACCTGACCTTCCTCATAAAAATTACCATTAGGCTATTCCTTTTCTAAACTATGTTTTTGATCTTTGTTCTTAGCTTTAACTTTTACTTCTTTTGATAAATGGAATTTGTACAAATATATATTTTTACATGTTTTCCTCCATTTTTCTCATTCTTATGATAAGGAATCACACTTTACTATCATTTCATCCCTTTTTCACCCTTTATAATTTTTTTTTCAATTTGAATGTTCCATGTATCATTCCTCTTTATTTCCTTTCCTTTCACTCCACATTAGATACAACAAGGTTGAAGTCAAGATAACACTTTTATTTCACATAGATTTATGAGAATATTAGACCCCATGCTCTTTGAAGTTCTCTCTCTTAGAAACCAAGTCCCAAGTTTTCAAATGAAAGTCATCTTTAGCACCCATGTTTGGTTTTCCAAATCTGTATGGAGGAGGAATAGAAAAATCCATCAAGAAAGTTAATATCCAAATCATTTGAAACAAAATGTAATGATATAAAAAAGGCAATATAAAAATCTCAAAAGTCAAAATCACACCAAAATATGTGATTACAAGCACATCTCTTATCTTTAATTGAAGCTCAAACTCCATAGTTGGCCTCACATAGAGCCCAGGTCCATTAGGGTATAGAAGGCTAGTAGATTGGAATAGGAAAATTCAACAAACTCTATGGTACTACCTACTTTCTCACACAAGTACCTTATATTTTTTATAGATCGATGAATCTATAAGGGGTACTAAGGAACATAGAATACATTATGGGAAGGTAATTTCATTTTCATTTTCATGCATATAGCCTTCATGGGATGATATATATACTATATTTTTTGACCTAAGACTTGTGTGGCTAAGAGAAGTTCTTTAGAGTCCTTAAGGTTGAAAGTCCTCTCATTTTGACAAAACTAATTTGAGTGTCTTAACTTTGATAAAGATTTCCTCTACCTTGGTTTTTACTTCATTATCCCCTCCACCCATTTCATTTCCCCCCTTGTCAAAAAAATTATGATTCTAAATATGTTTCCACTTATTATTTAATTCCTTCTTCTTCACCTCTTAAAAACATGCTAGTACTACTTTGTTTCAATTTTATCTATCCTTAGAAGTGAAACAACATGTTTGAGCAACTATGGATTACTTTATCTACACCATAGAACTCTATTCCTAGACTTATTTTGTTTCTTTTTACCATTTATCATTTTTTGTACTACACTTCTATTAAGGAACCTAAGTTTGTACCTTTTTCCATTGTAAAGTGAGGTTGGCTTACTACTTCTCACTTGATAATGTTATTTTCCCTTTTTATACACATTTTTCCATTGGTATGTGAGATAAATATTGTTACTGCTCACTCATCAATGCTATTTTACCATTTTGTTTCTACTTTTACATCAATGATTGATTACCATCTTTTTGATGTGTATCCTTGGTTTGACTTGGTGAGTTTAATTTTCTTACTTGAGGTTTACTTGTTTAAGTTTTTTGGTTTTTAGAAGCCTTAGATTTTTGGTTACCTAATTTACTCTTATTTTTTACTTAGTCATTTGGTCTAACATAGCACTTGTCACCCTATCTTGCTAAATTCCCAAGTATGTCTCATCCACATATCACCATTTATCTTGTATTTCTTTAATTTATTTGTTTTTTCTCTTTAGTTTTGTATTCTTGGGTTTGTCAAAAGCAATCTCTATGCCCTACATAATCAAAACTAAAAACACAATAGACAACCATCTAGAAACATAATAGTCAACACCAAGAAAATCGAAATGACAAACATCATTTATTACAAACATTTTAAAAGGAAATGGAGTCATGAAACCCATGAATGAAAAAAATCATGGGATGAAATGAAGCCTATATAAAACATAAAGTATAAAAGGAAAATATTAAAAAATTAGAACTAGACTAAGCTTAGTTTCCTAATGAATGTGTGATTTCCATCTCCGAAGAAGAAAATAATGCCTTGGAGAATTGAACACGGGATAATGCTTGGGTTATATACATTAGTGACATGAAACATATGAATTTTTGAAAGGACTTATTTTATGACTTTCATGAATAAGTTATTGGTATAATTGTAACCTCAAGGAAAACATTCAAGTCAAATCAAGTCACTAAGGATTCTAAACTTTATTCTATAAAATTTACTATACCTTCCTTAGTTGAAAAGAAACTTGTTGTCTCTTGTTCTCATTCAAACCACTCTATTATATTGGATGATGGATAGGTTAAGGTCACAAGGATATGTGATAACATAATTGTTATAATTGGATATGAGGAAGGAAATTTACTAAAACTCAAACATGAACACTTTTTTTTAATATTATTTATAATATCACTAAAGAAGGAATGCTAGAAATTATTCTTTATCATGATAGATTTATCCCCACACACTATGAAAAAAATAAAATAAATGTATAATAATGGTGTTTTAGTATGTTTGACATTGTCCAAAAATATTGAAAAATGTGAAGCCTATATGTTGGCCAAATATGAAAAAGAACCTTTCAAAATTCAAAATGGAAAGTCAAAAGGAAATTGTAGTTGGTTCTCTTTGATTTATGTTATGTACCTATTATTATAATGGTGGTCACAATTAATTAATGTTGATCATTTATCATTACAATAAAATTATTTGGATAAAATTTATAAATAAAAAATCGAAATCCTTTGAAACTTTGAAAATGTTTCAAGCAATGGTTTAAAATAAAGATTAATCCTACATTAGGATACTCAAGACTAACAATGGTGGTGAATTAATGTAAAATGTGTTTGAAACATATCTCAATCATAATAAAATCAAGTGTTATATCATTTTTTTACACACTCCACATAGTGGATTAGTTGAGAGGATGAACATAATTATGATGAACATGGTCCAAGCAATGTTATACTTTAAAGGAGTAAATCGACATTTCTAGGTAAATGTATCTCAGACAATAATATCTCTTTGTAATATGTCACCATTGGTATCCCTAAAAATAAATACTCCATATGAATTATAGTGTATTCATCTCCCTTCAATGTAACATATTTACATTTTTGGATTGACATGTTATGCATTGATTCTAAAGGAGAAATAGAGCAAATAAGAACACGAGTCATGAATGCCTACGTTTAGGATACCATTTGAAATATATTAGTTTTGGAAGCTCAAAAAATATTGAAAATTCACAAAATAGACATTAAAATTACATTTATAAATGGTGATATCAAATATACAGGTACATGACTCATCCCAAAAAAATTGAAGTAGATGGCCAAGATCACAAAATGTGCATGTTATAAAAATCATTATGTAAACACCTAAATTCCACAAATTTAGTCTCATAATTAACTTTGATTAACATCGACACACTAACCATTCATCATTCCCAAATTTAAATTTATATTAACATCATTTCCCTCAAAATTTAGATTAATTGATAATTTCATAATCAATTAATTAAATCATGTACAACTATTTTCCTCTAAAACTAATTAAAATCTAGATTATCCACATCATATAAACATCCTCCACATTTGTCTCAACTAGATGTTGTCTCATCCAACCACCTTCCTAAGCCACCTTATGAGCTATCTTATAACATTTCAACTAACTTGTGAGTCATCCATTGACTTTTAAAATACCTTGACTCATTCATGTTAATTCACTCAACTACCAATCAACTCTCCCCCTTCTTCTCAACACATGGGAGTTAGTCATCATCCATTGAGATGAGGAATCAAATCATAATGTTGATTATTTTAATAATTAAACAAATTTAAATTATTCTAAACCATACATATCACCACCTTTAAGCCTAGAAATTCATGTACAGTCCTCCACTAAAATCATCCACCTTAAAGATATCAAAAATATATTGAATTATCTTTGAGAATCCATTGATATCAAAGCCATTTTCAACCACGTGTAGCCCAAACCCATTTTTTTAGATAATATTTAATCACCCACATCAATAAAGAAAGATACAATATACCATTGATCACATAATGGAGAAGGTAATGAACATACATTTCATCTTTGTAAGTATTTCATTAGTTATATTTATCTTATTTTTATTGTTATATCATAAATATTAGTATAGTTTAGGTGTTATTATATTTCAATTTATCTTATTCTTTACATTATATATTTAAAACTATACATTTTCACATGCCTAGTGGGAAAGAGGCTCATGGGTGATAGAAAGAGGCTCATGGGTGATAATTATGAGCATTTCTCTAACACATGGTGTTAGAGGGGGAGGAGATATAGATGGGTAGAAAATATAGGTCATAAATATATGATAGGTTGGGGGAGATGGAGGAGGAGGAGAAACTTTATTGGTTGTGATTGATAATGATGGAGAGGGAAATGGTGATAGAGGAGATACAAAAATGAGGCCTATTCTAGAGGCACATACAGATGGAGGAGATAAAATAGGGCCATTAGGACTAGTTAGGTCATTAGAAGATGAGGCCTAATTTTAGGGTACATGAGGACATTAGAGCTTGGAATATTGTGATACCAGGCTTGCAAGGAGATAAAGGTGGTAGAGATAGATAGGTTAATATGAGATTAACAAGGATTATACAGCTACAAGGAGAGGTTGATAGACTATAGGCTAGATAAAATGACACCTTAGGAATATGGGAGAGATGGATAGCTACTAACATGAAATTTAACTACTCATACCCTAGATTATATAATTTTGACATAAAATTATATAATAGAGAGACATACACTATAGGTAGATCTTGTAAAGGTAAAGAAGATACTTGTAGTACATGTTCACTTATAGGCATTGGATAGTGTGATGATATCCATGGATTAGGATACCTAATATAATATTAATTATGAGGAGATGGTTCCATTGAGGCATTGATCACTATATTGTAGAGTGTAATATTTTTCATAGATAACATCTATGATGACAAGATAGACTATGGATTTTGAGAGATCTATGGGATAGACTAGTTAACATGTTATGGAATCTAAAAAGAGTACACCACATTGGTATGATCTGATCCCATATATAAACTCCCTATTTGAGGGATAGGGAGATACTTAGAGACATGACATGATGATTTATACCTATTTTTTAGATGCATAATTATATTGATGTACTTTGACACATTTGATACACACAAACATGATACTTTTTTTCCTTGGACTTGTGTTATGGATATGCTATGGTTCATGGATGTTTTTAGTTTATATGAATGTTAGATGATGTAGATGGATATATGTGACTTGTATATGCAATTTGTTTCCTATTTTTGATAGGTTTGAGCACATGTTAATCCTTCTAGAATTTATTATGATATAAAATGGAATAGAATAATGTATGTATGGATAATTTGGATAGTTACCTTCATTTATTTATTTTGTTTAGAATTCAAATAATATTTTCAACATTGATAAGTAGTTAATATCTAATTAACCTTTATTTGATATAGTGTAAGACAAAATTAACCAATGGTATGGAAATACCATGATGACTATTGTGTGATATGTGTATGGACTTGATAGATTATTTTGTGCAATACTTAGTGTATCGTGATATGGGATACCATAATAAAACCATTTTAATACATAATAATGATATTAACTCATAATAAGTAATAGAAAATAAAATAAAACATTTATAACAATAAAAACTATCTAAGTATGAGTAAAATATAAAAGTAACACACAATATATACAAAGTAAAACTACAAACAAAATGTGAGTAAATGAGTAAACGAACAAAGGTGAAAAAATGAGTGTGTAGATTCTTATGTGGGATGCTCATAAATAAATATAAAATTATAGGTGTTACTCATGTCCAAATTTATTGACAACTCTTTAAAATATTTTAAGGATATTTTTGTTTATTGCCTAACATTGTCCATTACCTTGTGGGTATTAGGGAGTGGACCAATTTTGTTTAGTGTGATAGGTATGATAAAGGGCCTTGACATCCTTATTTTTGAACAATTTTGTATTATCATATATAATAGTATATGGAATTACAAAATTCTCAATAATGTGGTTCATGATGAACTTAGAAATTTTCTTGTCGATGACATTAGTTAATGGCATGGATTTAACCCATTTAGTAATGTATTAGGTAATTATAATTATATGTTTATGATCATCCAAAGTATTGGGATTGATTTTTTCAATGGGGTTTAACTCCTATATGTAACATTCCCAAGGGGTAGTTATGGGTTATGGATAAGATCACCATGATTTTGGTAAGGCACACACAACTTAACATATTTACAAGAATTGGATTCCATTATAGGCCAATAATAGCCAACACACAAAATATTTTTGTCAAAGACTATGTCACTTATGTGAGCACCATAAATTCCATCATGAACCTCATTAATTGCTTATTTTGACTCTTAAAACTTCAAACACCATAAAAAATTTCCATTATATATATTTTTATATAGGGTGTTTCTAAGGAAGGTGAAATATGATGTTTTTTGGATGAAGGATTTATTTTGATTATGGGCTAATTTAGGTGGAGTTATGTTCTTATGGAGATATACATAAATATCATGGTACTATGGGGAAGTGGGACTAAAAACCTCACAAAAATATCTAAGTCTAACATATCACATGTAAGTATCATCAAGTGCTTTGTAATAAAATGATTATGTTTGATGTATAGGTTGAGAAGTAAACCAATTTTAGCCATTTCATCCATTATTTGTTATTATTCTAAGGCACTTGTTTAAAATGTATAAATTGGAAGCACAACTTGAGATTGTCCACCATCCATTTATAAGGGGTTAAATATTCATCTTTGGGATTAAATTCATATAGAAATTGTTTTATTATAAGCTTGAAGTCACCTAATATGAAAATATGTTGAATATCCCATTGAATGACTAGATTGAGACTGGATATGAGAGCCTCATACAATGATATGTTTTTAGTGAATGGGAAATATACATGAAATGCTTTTAGAATTAGTCTCCATCAAGAATGACTTGTAGAATACCTGCCCCCACCACCCCCCTTTATCCATGATTAGTGAAATAACCATCAAAATATAATTGTTAGACTAGAGATTCATCTAAAGACATAATTTATTCATCCATAAAAACTATAGTGAGAGGTGTATGATCAACTAGAAGAGCTTATATAAAATTATCTTCAAGTACTTATACTTTGATTTTTTTTGGTTGACATACTCAAGGTCAAAATCACTAAGAAGAATGACCCAATTAGCCATTATACCCATCAAATACAATTTGGAAAATATATATTTAAGTTGATAAATTTTATCAATGACTGTTGTTTGATTATTGAGCATGTAGTGACAAAGTTTTTATGAAGAAAAAACAATCATGAGACATTATTTTTTGATTAGAATGTATTTAAGTTCATAGGAAACCAAATTTTTGCTTAAGTAGTATATTACTCACTCAACCCCCTATTCATTATGTTTTGTCAAAAATGCCCCCAATGCATATTGTGTTGCTAATATGTATAAAATAAATGGTTTTCTTGGTGTAGGTGGAATTAGGATGGGTGGATTAGAAAGATATCATGTAATGTTTTAAAATGATTTATGATAGTCTTAGTTATAATGGAAAGTATTGCCCTTATTAAGTATAAATCTAAATGGTTAACTTATGTCTGCAAGCTATGAGATGAACCTTCATATTTATTGAAATTTACCTTGTAAACTTTGTAGATGTTTCAAATTTTTTAGTGGAGACATATCCATGATAGATGTAAAATTTGAAGGATCAATCTCAATGCCTTTATGTGATATTATAAATCTCAAAAAATATACTGAATTAACCTAGAATACACACTTCTTTGGATTCAAATGGATATTATATTATGTCATTATTTCAAATGTCCTAATGAGGAACTCGATATGTTCTTCTCTAGTCTTGGATTTAGCTAGGATGTCATCTACATAGTATTCCATGATGTCTAAAGCATGCCATGGAATATAATTTCTAGTTGTATTTTATAGGTCCTACAATGTTCTAAAGGCTGAAAGGCATTTTTGATAGCAAAAATTATCCCAAGGTTTTTTTAATATTGTCTTGTGTTGATCTCTGGGAATTTTTTAAATTTTATTGTAACTGAAAAATCCATACACAAAGGACATATCATGACAAGTGGTGGATTATAAAATCATGCCTATATATGGTAATGAAAAATCATCTTTTAGACATACATTGTTGATGTCCTTAAAATCTATACACAGTCAGATTCCTATTAGTTTATTTGATACTAATACAATGTTGGATATCCATTCAGAGTAGTCAATAGAATGCCTAAAAATTATTTGAGTAATAATGTGAAAGTGGTTTATTCTTATTTATCGAATGATGGAATAAATTTCACACCTTTTATATCTTCATATGTCCCAATGTTAACCTCAATCAAGTAGTTAATTATGAGGGTTGATTATTCATGATACTTTATAGGAGGTGAAGGAATACTGAATTCCCTTTTAGGTTCTTCATGATTTTTAGAGGTTTATTTGTATTGATTTTATGTCATTGATGTGAATTTAAAATCTCCCCAAAGTATGCATAATCATCTAACTAAATGGAAATTCCCTTTTTATGGTCTCCTTTGGGATATGATCTCGAATTCTCAAAAATTATAATATTTCCTCATCATTATAAAAATGATCAAGTGTAGGTGATGGTTTTTGGACCAATTGGATAATAGTTGGGTGTGTCAGTTCAACCATTAGAATTACATAATCATGTAATAGGTTAGGAATGGAAATATATTATAATTGGTTATACATGGAACTTGTTTCAATATCCAAAGAGACTTTCTCTAACTCACTAGAAGGATTAACAATGTGAAGTGTAGTAAGCACATTAAGTGATTTAAATCCAATACCCTATATAGATTAATGCAATTTAAAAATTATTAATTTTAATGTTCCTTTTTCATGGAGACCAAGGCCATTGCCTTTTTAATCCATGATATTGCACATTATGTCTTTAGAAATAGGTATTTGTTGTTTAGAAAACATGTAGCTTGTTTATCAAAATAAATCCATGAAGAGTTTGAATCTTCAATTTTCTCATTGTAAAGGAGACCACCTTTTATGAATTATGTCTTTCCAAAGCTGTGAACCACTTGATTATCATTTATATAATGGGGACTATCCTAATTAATATGAGACATGTAGATTTTTCCTAATAATGAGCATTATGAATTTCATATTGGCCCATCCCTTTATCCATAATGGTGAAATTAGATGGAAGAGATGGTGTGGGTTATGAAGTGTAAGGTTCATTTATAGATGGTTGAATTGTAAATGAAAATTTTATGAAGGTTTTAAGTAACTCATTGGGATGAACATAATTAGCTAGCTTTGGTGACTCTTCAATAGGAACATAAGCATCTTCAATAACTAAGAGATAATTAGATTATTGATAGAATACTTCCAATAATTTGTAATATTGGAAGGGTTGAGTATCATCAAATATAGTTACTTCCATTTCATCATGAGAAAAATTCAAACATTGATGTAGAGTAGATGGAATGACATTCCTGGTATGTATCCATGGACATCCAAGGATTAGATTGCATGGAAGATCTAATTCAAGTATGTGGACTTAAGTCTATTGAATAACATGCCTCACCATAAGTTTAAGATAAATAATGCCAATAGACTCATGTTCAATTGTTATAATATGCATTGATGGTGATGATGTTAGGTTATAGTGTTGTTTTTGTATATTGTAGATGCTTTATTAATCTTAATGTATATAAATTCAAATCTAAGCCATTGTCTATAAATACCCTTTTTTATTTGTGCCTAGATATTATGAGTTATATACACAAAGATAAATAATGTGTATATACCATGGGGTATATGTCAAAATTATCAAATCAAACTTGATTTTTAGTGGATAAGTCTCCATGTAACACTTGAAAATTGAATTGACTTATGTCTTGTAGAAATTTGGATTCTTAGATGGTTTTATACAATATGTATTTTTATATAGGTGATGTCTTGAGAAGCTCTAGGATGGATATGTGATATAGTGTCCACTCAAGTTACTTTAGAATATTGTACCTATCTAAATGGTAGGTGAGGAAGCACTTAGAATGGTAATCTTGGTATGCCTTATTGTAATGATGTAACCTTGAGATATTATTGTGATAACATAAACATGGTGGTTTGTATAGTCGATAAAATTAACAATAGAATCAAAAGGGTGATTAGTTTGATTAAAATTAATAGTTTGGGATTGATATTTACTTTTTTTATTATGCTCTTTCTCATGTTTCATAAATGGATCTTTATAAATACCTAGATTTTGATTTTTTGATTATGAAGATTGGTTTTAAATTGTAAAGTCCCCATAATATATGAGGTCTTGGATGTAATGTTTAATCCTCATGTAAATGTTTGTTGAATTTATGTTAATATTGTGATGTTTATAGTATTAATTTTATCATTAACACTTGGATTTTGGAATGTTTCCTTCAAATGCTTTTTGTTAGGGAAAATAACCATGTTTGTAGTGACTAATTTTTGAAAGAGCACCTCATAAGATTCTCCCAAAGAATTAAATTTATATTTATGGTTTTATTATCTTGGTGACCACTTATAATAGTGATATTTTTGATAGATTTAGTGTTTTGGACTTGTTTCACATTAGTTACACCATCACCCAAAACTTTTTTTTAATAAAAAATTTGGGATTTTTTGTGTGATTTGAAGTATTGTCTAGTTTGAAAATCTTAATGACACCTGTTAACCATTTTGGCCTTGTAGGCCAAAATTGGTCTCCTTCCCTTGATATTCTGAGCCATTTTCAAATTTGATTTTTTGCACAAGTCTTTCAGCAAAAGGAAGAACTAGTTCAATGGTTGGATGTTGGGGTTCAATGCCATGAGCTTTCCAATAACTTTGAACTTGAACTTTGAACCATTGTTGGTTCAATGGCTTGGTTCATCAGCTTAGTTCATCAGCTTGGTTCACCGGCTTAGTTTAATGGCTTGGTTCATTGACTTGGTTCAATGGTTTGGTTCAATAGCTTGGTTCAATGACTTGGTTCAATAGCTTGGTTCAAAGGTTTGGTTCAATGGCTTGGTTCATTGGCTTGGTTCAATGGCCTGGTTCATCAGCTTGGTTCAATAGCTTGGTTCAATGGCTTGGTTCAAAGGTTTGGTTCAATGGCTTGGTTCAATTGCTTTGAACTTGGAAATATTAAACTATTGAACCATTGAACTATTGAACCATTGTTGGTTCAAGCGATTGGTTCAAGCAATTGGTTCAAGTGGTTGGTTCAAGAGATTGGTTCAAGCGCTTGGTTAAATCACTTTGAACTTGGAAATATTAAACCGTTGAACCATTGAACTATTGAACCATTGTTGGTTCAAGTGCTTGGTTCAATCAGTCAATTCAATCAAAGGGTTCAATCAGTTGGTTCAAAGTGGTTGGTTCAAGCGGTCAAATGAATGAGTAGAACATGGTATTGAACTATTGAACCGTTGAACCAATTATTGGTTCAATCAGTTAGTTTAATTGGAAGGTTCAAGGGAGTCTCCCAAAGCCTAAAGGACAAGTTCCCTTGCAAAGGGTAGGGAACACTTGCAAAAGGATCAAAGAAAAGGTTGAAGGAATTGACCAAATGGTGATGGGTGCATGAACGTCAACTTTATGGCAATGAAATAGCCATTGATCTTTAAATAAAAGGCATGAACCTAAAGGAATTAAAAATTTTGAAGCTAGAAGGAATAAATCATTGAGGAGGGAGTCTAAAGAGCTGAAGAATTAGCAGAAGATAGCCCTTGAAGGATGAAGGAGCTAGAAAAGACAAAGCCAAGAAGAGGCAAAAGAGCCAAGTGTAGAAATGGACAAAATAGTCCAAGTGGCAAAGGAAGGTGTCAACTCAAGAAATTACTCTAGTGGTTGACACAATATCTACCAATTGGTCATCAAGAGACGTGAAGAGTGAATGGCATGACCCATTTTTCTTCACTTTATATTAATGAGTAGACAAACCACGTGAATGCCTTGAAGGAGCAGTGTTGTTTGTAGACAAAAAATGTGGCCCATAATTTTACATATGAAATTTAATATATCTTAAATGCCTAAAATCAAAATAGGAGCTGACACAACTTTATCTATCAAGCATCTTCCTCTTCCCAATGCTTAGAATGCACATGGGCCATTTGTAAAAGGGTACCAAAAGGCCTCTTTCTTCCTCTATATATATGCCACTTATGTGAACACCATAAATTCCATCATGAAATTCCTTAATTGCTAAGTTTGCCTCTTAAAACTTCAAACACCATAACAAATTTCCATTATAGATTTTTTTATATAGGGTGTTTCCAAGGAAGGTGAAACATGATGTTTTTTGGATGAAGTCTTTATTTTGATTATGGGTTAATTTAGGTGGAGTTATGTTCTTATGGAGATATACATAAATATCATGGTATTATGGGGAAGTGGGATTAAAAACCTCACAAAAATATCTAATTCTAACATATCACATCCAAGTATCATCAAGTTATATTTAATAAAATTATTATGTTTGATCTATAGGTTGAGAACTGAACCAATTTTATCCATTTCATCCACTTTTTGTTAATATTCTAAGGCACTTTTTAAAAATGTATAAATTGGAAGCACAACTTGAGATTGTCCATCATCTATTTATAAGGGATTAAATTTTCATATTTGTGATTAAATTCATATAGAACTTGTTTTATTATAAACTTGGAGTCACCAAATATGAGAACATTTTGAATACACCATTGAATGACTAGATATGAGAGCCTCATACAATGCTATGTTTTTAGTGAAAGGGAAATTTATGTGAAATGATATTAGAATTAGTCTCCATCAAGAATGAATAGTATAATACCTACCCATACCTTCCCCCAATTTATCCATGATTAGTGAAATAAACATCAAAATATAATTATTAGACTAGAGATTCATCTATAGACATAATTTCTTCATCCATAAAAAACTATAGTGAGAGGTGTATGATCGACTAAAGGAGATTATATAAAATTGTCTTCAAGTACTTGTCCTTTTATTTTTTTTGTTTTACATACTCAAGATCAATATCACTAAGAAGAGTGACCCAATTAGCCATTCTACCCATAAAATATAATTTGGATAATATATATTTAAGTTGATAAATTTTATCAATGATTTTTGTTTGATTATTGAGCATGTAGTGATGAAGTTTTTATGAAGCCAAAACAATCATGAGACATTATTTGTCCACTAGAAAGAATTTTAGATCGTAGGACACCAAATTTTTGATTAATTAGTATACTAATCACTCAACCCCATATAAATTATGTTTTGTCATAAATTCCCCCAATGCATATTGTGTTGTGAATATGTATAAAAGAAATGGTTTTCCTAGGGTAGGTGGAATTAGGATGGGTGGATTAGAAAGATATTGTGTAATATTTTAAAATGATTTATGATAGTCTTAATTATAATGGAAAGGAGTGTCCTTATTAATTATAAATCTAAAGGGTTAACTTATGTCTACAAGCTATGAGATGAACCTTCATATTTATTGAAATTTACCTTGCAAACTATGTAGATGTTTGAGATTTTTTGGTGGAGACATATCCATGATAGATGTAATATTTGAAGGATCAATATCAATGCCTCAATGTGATATTATAAATCTAAAAATATTTATTGAAGTAACCTAAAATACACACTTGTTTGGATTCAAATGGATATTATACCATCTCATTATTTCAAATGTTCTAATGAGAAACTCGAGATTTTCTTCTCTAGTCTTGGATTTAGCTAGGATGTTGTCTACATAGTATTCCATGATTTTTGAAGCATGTCATGAAATATAATTTCTAGTTCTCTTTTATAGGTAGCTACAATGTTCTGAAGGCTGAAAGGCATTACTTAATAGAAAAAAATTATCCCAAGGTTTTGTAAATGTTGTCTTGTGTTGATCTTTGGGAATGTTTTTAATTTTATTGTAACCAAAAAAACCATACACAAAGGATATCTCATGACAAGTAGCTTATTATACAATCATTCCTATATTTGACAATAGAATATCATCTTTTAGACATACTTTGTTGATGTCCCTAAAATATATACATAGTCAGATTCCTACTAGTTTATTTGATACTAGTACTATGTTGGATATCTATTCAGAGTAGTCAATAGAATGTCTAAAAATTATTTGAGTAATATTGTGAAAGTGATTTATTCATATTTATCCAATGATGCAATAAATTTCACACCTTTTATATCTTCATATTTCCAAATTTTAACCTCAATAGAGTTTTCAATTATGAGGGTTGATTATTCATGATACTTTGTAGGAGGTGGAGGAATATTGAGTTCCCTTTTAGGTTCTTCATGATTTTTAGAGGTTTTTTGTATTGATTTGATGTCATTAATGTTAATTTAAAATATCCCCAAAGTATGCATAATCATCCAACTAAATGTAAATTCCCTTTTTATGGTCTCCTTTGGGATATGATCTCAGATTCACAAAAATTATAATATTTCCTCATCATTCTAAAAATGATCAAGTGGAGGTGATGGTTGTTGGACCAATTGGATAATATTTGGGTTTGTAAGTTCAACCATTACAATTTCATTATCATGTAATAGGTTAGGAATGGAAATATATTCAAATTGGTTATACATGGAACTTGTTCCAATATCCAAAGAGACTTTCTTAAACTCACTAGAAGGATCAACAATGTGAAGTGTAGTCAGCACATTAAGTGATTTAAATCCAATACCCTATAGGGATTAATACAATTTAAGACTTATTAATATTAATGTTCATTTTTCATGGAGACCAAAGCCATTGCCTTTTTAATCCATGAGCTTACACATTATGGATTTTCAAATAGGGTATTGGTTGTTTAGAAAACATGTAGCTTGTTTATCAAAATAAATCCATGAAGAGTTTGAATCTTCAATTTTCTCATTGGAAAGGAGACCACCTTTTACGAATTATGTCTTGCCAAAGTTGTGAACCACTTGATTATCATTTTTATAATGGGGACTATCCTAATTACCATGAGACATGTATATTTTTCCTAATAATGAGCATTATGAATTTCATATTGGCCCATCCTTTTATCCATAATGGTGAAATTAGATGGAGGAGATGATGCGGATTATGAAGTATAAGGTTAATTTATAGATATTTGAATTTGAAATGAAAATTTTATGAAGGTTTCAAGTAACTCATCAGGATGAACATAATTAGCTAGCTTTGGTGACTCTTCAGTAGGAACATAAGTGTCTTCAATAAATAAGAGATAATTAGATTATTGATAGAATCCTTTCAATAATTTGTAATATTGGAAGGGTTGAGTATCATCAGATATAGTTACTTCCATTTCATCATGAGAAAACTTAAAACATTGTTGTAGAGTGGATGGAATGAGATTCATGGTATGTATCCATGGACATCCAAGGATTAGATTGTATGGAAGATCTAATTCAATCACGTGGACTTATGTCTATTGAATAACATGACCCACCATAAGTTTAAGATAAATAATGCCAATGGACTCATGTTCAGTTGTTATAATATGCCTTGATGGTGATGATGTTAGGTTATAGTGTTTTTTTTATATATATTGTAGATGCTTTATTAATCTTAATGTACATAAATTCAAATCTAAGCCATTGTCTATAAACACCCTTTTTTATTTGTGCCTGGATCTTATGAATTCTATATACAAAGGTGAATTATGTGTATATATAATGGGTTATATGTAAAAATGATCAAATCAAACTTGATTTTGAGTGGATAAGTCTCCAAGTAACACTTATAAATTGAATGGATTTATGTCTTGTAGAACTTTATATTCTTAGAGGGTTTTATAAAACATGTCTTTATATATAGGTGATGTCTTGAGAAGCTCTAGGATGGATATGTGATCTAGTGTCCTCTCAAGTTACTTTAAAATATTGTGCATACTCTAATTGGTAGGTGAGGAATTACTTAGAATTGTAATCTTGGTATGCCTTGGTCTAATAATGCAATCTTGAGATATTATTGTGATAACATAAACATGGTGGTTTGTATAGTCAATACAACTAACTATAGAATCAAAAGGGTGATTAGTTTGATTAACATTACTAGTTTGGGATTGATATTTACTTTGTTTATTATTCTCTTTCTCATGTTTCATAAATGGATCTTTATAAATACCCAGCTTTTGATTATTTGATTATGAAGATTGGTTTTTAATTGTAATGTCCTCATAATATATGGGGTCTTGAATGTAATGTTTAAGCCTCATGTAACTATTTTTTGAATTTATGATAATATTATGATGTTTATAGTATTCATTTTATCATTACCACTTGGATTTTGGAATGTTTCCTTCAAATGTTTTGTGTTAGGGAAAATAACCATGTTTGTAGTGACTAATTTTTGAAAGACCACCTCATAAGATTCTCCCAAAGGAGTAAATTTATGTTTATGGTTTTATTATCTTGGTGACCACTTGTAATAGTGATATTTTTGATAGATTGAGTGTTTTTCACTTTTTTCACATTAGTTACACCATCACCCAAAACTTTTTTTTTTTTTGTAAAAAATTTGGGATTTTTTGTGCGATTTGAATCTAATAAAAGTATATATCTTGGATTTTTATTCAATCTTGGTTCTATTTTCTTTATCAATATGGACAAATGCTTCACAATAAAAAGTCTTTAAAAAGGGATAATATACCTTTTTACTTGTCCATTCTTATTCAATAATTCCATCATCCAAATGACTTGAAGTCCCTCTATTTATTAAGTAAACAAAAATATCCACAACATCTACCCAAATCTATAAGGGTAACCCTGCATGTAATCTCATGATCCTTGCATGGTCCATGATTGTCCCGTTCATCATTTTTGACACACCATTTTGTTTTAGTGTTTTTGGAACCATATTATATCTAATAATTCCATGGGATGAATCATAATTATCAAATTAATTTTAGTATTCACCTCTATTGTCTAATCTAACACACTTCAACTTATTTCTTATCTCAGTCTTAACTAAAGCTTTCCATTTTTGAAAAGTATCAAAAACATTAGATTGTTTTGTAAGAAATAATCCCAAGTTTTTCTAGTTGAATCCTCAATGAAAGTAACATAATAAGAAGAGCCACCAAGGAATGATACCTAAGTTGGTCTCCATATATCTGTATGCACAAGCTCTAACTTTTCATCCTTATTTATCTTCCAAACTCTGAATAATCTAACTCTCTTTTGTTTTCCATATACACAGTGCTCAAAAAAATCCAAATCCACCTTATTCAAATATGGAAAAAAACTCTTTAATTGGATAACTTACATCCCCTTCTCACTCATGTACCCAAGCCTATGGTGCCATAATTTTATATCTACTTCTATATAATCTAATGAAATAGAAGAGTCAACATTATCATTAGATAAAAATAATGTACCTACCTTCTCTCCTTTTGATATTACAAGTTATATTTTAGTGACCTTCCATTAATTTTATACAAATTTAACTATGTATCCCTCACTTCCCAACTGCCCCATTGAAATTAGATTTATTATCAACTTAGGAACATGCCTCACCTCTTTTAGCAACCATTTGTTTCCATTATATAATTTTATCTATATCTTACCCTTTCGTATAATTTTATAGGGTTTGCCATCACCCAAATAAACTTGTCCAAAATCACCTTTAACATAGCCTTGAAAATATTTGTTTATGGGGTGTAACATGAAATGAAGCCCCTAAATCTAACATCCAAAAATCATTAATGTTATCTAAATAAAGGATTAAAGCATCTTTTAACACATCACCTTCTACATTTTATTCCTTATTTTTTTTTATTGTCCATCTCCTTGTGTTCCTTTTTGAAACTAATAATATTTCTTCAAGTGTCCTTTCTTCCCATAAATCTAGCACACCAATGTTCCTCTAGATTTGGATATTCACTTATTAGACTTATCATAATTCCCTCAGCTCTTTCCTCTATCCTTTTGTCTTTCACTATTATCCATAGTCAAAGCATTACCTAATGTCTCACTTGTGCTTTTTCATCACATTTCCTCACTAAGCATAACACCAATAACATCATCAAACTTTAAAGTTTTTGAACTAGAGACATAATTACTCACAACCATGACCAAGCCATTATAGCTTTCTAACAATGAGCATATAATAAAAATATCCCTAACCTCATCTTCAAAATTTAATTCTACAAAGCACAAATGATTTGTGACAACGTTAAATTCATTTAAATGATCAAAAATAGACCCACATTTTGACATTTCTAGATTAAATAAACAATTCATAAGAAATACTTTGTTGGATGCTGAGGGTTTTTCATACACTCTATCTACTACCTTTATCACATCCATTGTATTTTATTTTGAAATATTTAAGGCCACTGACACTTCCAAACATAGTCATATTGTTTCTTATGCTTTTCTATCAAGAACCTCCCAATCTTCATCCTTCATAGTCATCAACTTCATTGCTAGTTTGCCCAATGGTAGGAAAATATCCTTTTGATATAGATAGTCATTCATTTACATCTTCCATAAATGGTATTTTTTACCATTTAAATTCTTGACTTTAAACTTTCCTTATTTTATAATTTCTCCCACTTGAACTAGGAACCCTTTTTTCCTACTAATTTATCTACCAAATAAACCTTTGACTTGGAAACCAATTCTTAGAAATATAGAACACAAAGAAATATTAATAAATTAAAAATAGAAAAAATGCAAAAAACAAAACACAAAAGAGACACATATTTAATGTGGTTTACTTAACACAGACACTACCAATCCTTTTTAATATGTAGTCTAATAAATGAAGGGAAAACCCCTAAAACACATCCATTGCAATATCTTCTTCACTCACACTCAATATGTCATCATGATTATAATGCCCTCATATAAAATGAGGGTTACATATTAAGGAAAAAATACATAAACATAATTTATACTATTAGATATGTGACCTAATAGTGAATGGTCGAGATTTACTATGAAATCACAATATTTTACAATGCATTTTTAACAAAATTTTACTTCAGGGATGTTGCACCTAAACCCCTACCAGGGGGATCCAACTATGTTAACCACCCCCTCGACCCCCATGGAGACTCTATAGAGGGGAATTGGCCCCCACACTGCCATTTTTAGGAGTTGGGCATTATAATAAGATTAGGCTCCACCATGCAACAATCTCCCACTTAGAGACTGATTGTTGCAATTGCACCACTACAACTGTTCCTTGGAATTTTCTTTAAACTTTGACCCTGACATGTTTCTCATCTTCCTTGTTATCCTTCAAGACCTATTGAAGTTGAATAACTCTCCAAATTCTATTTAGTGACTACCTATGTTAGCATATCTATAATATTTTGACTCATGGATCTTTTCTAACTTTAGTTTACCATCCTCCAAAATTGAATAAATGAAGTGATAATTGAGTTTTATATGTTTGGTTCTTGAGTGGAATGTGGAGTTATTTTCTAAATGAATCACACTCTATCTATCACTATATAACTTATAATCTTCCTACTTTTGCCTCAAATATTCCATGAACCATTGCATCCATACCATCTCCTTACTTGCTTCTTTAATTGTAACATATTCTAACTCTATAGCTGGTAAAGAAACTATCTTCTAAAGTTTTTAAATCCAACTAACTTCTATGTCACCAATAATGAATACATAACTTGTGGTGATCCTCTTTCCATCTAAATATCTAGCCATGTCTACATCAATATATCCATATAAAGTAACATTTGATCTTTAATAGTATAACTATCTATCAGTGGTCCCTCTCAAATACTTAATAATCCACTTGACTAAATTTTAGTGCTCTTTTATTGAATTATTCATAAACTTATTGACAAATCCTACTGTATGACAAATGTCTAGTCTAGTTCACTCCATAGCATACATTAAACTTCCAATTATTGAATCATAGGGCACTTTGGACATGTAATTTATTTCCTCATACATTTTAGGACATCATTCCTTACTAAATTTAAAGTGACCTACCAAAGGTGTACTCACTAGTTTTGCATCTTGCATATTGAACCTAACTAAAACCTTCTTGATGTATTCATCATGAAACAATGTCAATTTTCTATTTTTCTTATCTCTTATTATTATCATACAAACTATTTTATTTTCAACACTGAAATCCTTCATTTAAAATGAATAAAATAGTTTTCTTTTGAGCTTATTTATATCATACATGTTTGACCCTACAAAAAACATGTCATCTACATTTAATAACAAGATAATATACCTACTATTATCTATTCTCTTAAAATAAACAAAGTTTTTAGAATGACATCTAATATAACCTTATTCTATCATAAATATGTCAAATTTAAAATACCATTGTCATGGACCTTGCTTTAAGCCATATAAAATCTTCTTCAACCTGCACACCATTTTATCCTTACCATTGACTTTGTATCACTATGGTTACTCCATATATATTTCCTCCTCCAAGTCATGATGAAGTACCACCATCTTCATATATAAAGTTCAAGGTGAAAATATTCTACTACTACCAAACTTAAAATCATTCTTATAGAAGTCAATTTAACTACTAGATAAAATATTTGTCAAAATATATATCTTTCTTTTATGCAAACCCATTTACAAAAAATCTGGTCTTGAACCTCTTTTTTCCTCCATATTCTTCATTAAACCTATAAACCCATTTATTATGAAATTTTATTTTACCTGAAAGCAATTGAACTAATTCCTATGTTTGGTTATGCACTAAGGAGTCCATGTCCTCTTTCATGCCTTGCTCCCACTTCTTTCTAGTTTATACTTGTATTACTTCATAGTTTTTTAGCTCACAACCATTAGTCAATAATAAATAATAAGGTGAAAGAGAGTATCATTTAAGGAGTGTACTTACTCTAGTAGATCTTATAACTACACTTCCAAGAGTTTGAGGTACTTGTTGTATTTGTTGCACATTCTAATTTTTTAGTACTTTTGGAATTTCATTTTTAGTGATTTAATCAAGTATTGCATATTCAGTTTTTGGCTTTTCTTGTTTATTTCCCTATAATTGATCTCTATACATGACCTTCTCATTAAGTATCACATCTCTACTCTTAATTATTTTGTGATTTTCAAAATCACATAAATAATAACCAAAGTCATTACCTCCATATCCAATAAAAATACATTTCTTGGATTTTTCTTCAAGTTTGGTTCTATTTTATTTATCAATATGGACAAATGATTCACAACCAAAAGTCTTTAAAAATGAATAATCTACCTTTTTACCTATCCATGCTTTTTCTAAAATGCCACCATCTAACAGACTTGAAGACCCTCTATTTATTAAGTAAACATTAGTATCCATGATATCTACCCAAAATTATAAGGGTAACCCTCCATGTAATGTCATTATCCTTGAACATTCTATGATTATCATGCTCATCCTTTTTGACACACCATTTTATTGTGTTTTTGGAATCATCTTCTCTCTACAAATCCTAGGGGATGACTAATAACTATCAAATTCATTATCATAGTATTCACCTCCATTGTCTAATCTAACACACTTCAAATTATTTATTGTCTAATTCTCAATCAAATCTTTCCATTTATTAAAAAATATAAAACACCAATTTTTTTTGTATTCAATAACCTCAATTTTTTCTAGTTGCATCATCAATAAAATTAACATAATAAAAAGATCCACCAAGGGATGATACCTGAGTTTATCCCCATACATCTATATACATAAGCTTTAACTTTTCATCCTTATTTATCTTCCCAACTCTGAGAAATCTAACTCTCTTTTATAATTCATATACACAGTGCTCACAAAAATCAAAATCCACCTTCAAATCTGGCAACATTTTTTTTGAGTGGAGAACTTGCATCCCTTTTTGAGTCATGTGGTGCCATAATTTTGTATTTGATTATTTATAATCTAAAAAAATAAAAGAGTTAGAATTACCATTATATAAATATAATGTACCTACCTTATCTAATTTTGTTATTACCAATGATCCTTTCGGAACCTTCAACAAATTTTCATCAAATGTAACTTTACAGCCTTCACTTCTCAACTACCTTATTGAAATTAGATTTATTTTTAACTCAAATACATGCTTCACATATTTTAGAAACCATTTATTTCCATTCTATAATATTATCTATATCTTACTCTTTCCTGTAATTTTATAGGGTTCACCATCACCCAAATATAATTATCCAAAATCATCTTGAACATAGTATTGAAAATATTTCTTATGGGGTGTAGCATGGAATGAAGACCTTGAATCTAACACCCAATAATCATTAATGTTATCTAAATAAAGGATTAAATTATATTTTAACATATCACTTACTACATTTACTTCCTAATTTTTAACCTTTTGTCCATCTCCTTATTTTCCTTTTCAAAACCAATAATCTTTCTTCAGGTGTCCTTTCTTCCCACAAATATAACATGCCAAAAATCCGATGGATTCATATCTACCCTTGTTAGAATTACCATGATTCCATAGGCCCTTTCCTCTATATCTTTTTCTTCTACTATTATCCATAGTTAAAGCATTACCTGATGTCTCACTTATGCTTTCTTGTCAAATTTCCTAGCTAAGAATTGTTGGAAATATTGTCATTGATGTCAAAGGTTTAGCATTTTTGGTGATAAATGCCCCATTGCATTTAATGTTGTTTGTAATAAATATATCTTAGATAATATGAGTTAATATTTATTCAATATTAATGAATATATTTTTGGTTGCATATAAGACAAAAGAAGGGCCCATGGAGAAGTTGAAGAGCCATGGGGTAAAGACAAAAGAAGGATGAGACACATTTTCCCATGAAGAGTCATCTTGGGGAATACCAAGAGTCACCAAGTGAAGAAAAAAGAGTAAGGGTGAAATTTCACATGAAGTGACACTTTGAGGAATATGAAAAGTCACCAAAGATAAGGACAAAAGTGGGAAGGACATTTTTGGTCATGAAGGGTCACCACATGACTTTTCAAAGGCTTGAATATGAAGGGTCATACAAGTTTGGCACCATTTTTCATAAGGATTGAAGGGTCACAAAGGGGGAAGGACAAAGGTCATTTGGAAAGCTATAAATAAAGGCTTGAGTAGCCATTTGTAATATGAATGGAAGATAGAGGTTGATTGATATTGTAATATCTAGCTTAAAAGAGCAATTGTGAGAGATGAATATGATTTGTATTTGTTATATCTAGCTTAGAAGAGAAAAGGTGAGAGAGAGGAAAGAGATGTTGTATTGATTTATCATTTGTTGAGATAGAAACATTGAGAGATAGGTGTGTGGTATACACAAAGGGGTTGGTGCTCCTATGGGTTGGTGCTCACAAATTGTTACTGGGTTGGTGCTCGGCAAAGGGGTTGGTGATCCTGTGGGTTGGTGCTCATGAATAATTGTTGGGTTGGTGCTCAACAAATGGGTTTAAAGCTCTTGTGGGTTGGTGCTCACAAATTTTAGCTGGGTTGGTACTCGGCAAAGGGGTATGGTGCTCCTGTGGGTTTTTTTTTAATGAATAAACTTGAGATTGTTCTCTGTGGTTTTTCCCACATTGGGTTTCCATGTTATATCTAGTGTCTCTCTCTATCTTGTGTGGTGTTTATTGTTTGAGTTTTATTGCATATCTTGAATGTTTGATTAAGTGGAATTTGGTTAAAGGAAAGTTTTATAAGATATATGATATATTGATTCACCCCACCTCTCAGTATATCCCGTACTTAACAATTGGTATCAGAGCAGGTTCCTTCAGAAAGGGTTTAACAGCTTGAAGGTAGATCAAAGAAAGCATAAGATGGCCAAGCAGCTAAAGAAGGAGAATCAAGAGTTAAAATCTATGGTTGAGGCTCTTAAGGAAAAGGTGTGTATCTTAGATTCTAAGTTGGCTATAAAAGTAAAATAAAATAAGATATTTATTCAAGATCTTAAGAATCAGTTAGAGGTTGCAAATTCAATTTTAACATCAAAAGAAGAAGAGTGTAATCAGTTAAAGGTTGAGTTAGGTTCTTTAAAGGATAATCATGAGAAGCTCATAATCAAGGTTAAAAAAGATCATAAAATATTAGTCCAAGGAAAGAAGGATGCAAGTTTTGCAGGCAAATCAAAGAAGCCAATCAAGCAGCCCAATGCTTTCAAGTTTTCAAATTCTTTTCATGGCCATTGTTTTATTTTTCATCATGTTGGTCATAGGGAAAGAGATTTTATGAGGAGAAGCAATGAGTCAAAGGGAAATCTCAGTCACATTCGAGAAAAAAGTATGTGAAATATTGTTTGCTTTTGTTGTCATGAGGTTGGACATATTGTTAGATTATGTCAAAATAAAGGAAAGAGATATTCAAGGTATGTCAAAGGATATAGAGACCTTAGAGAATATGAGAAAAGACAAATTCAGGTTTGGAGACCTAAAATAGTAAAGGTTGATCAAGTTGAGTTTAAGAGTGAAAATGAATTACTTGCTATAGTAGATAAAGAATCAGAAAGGAAGGATTGTGTAGAATCTATTGTTACATTTGAGCATGATTTTTGTCAAGATAAGATAGTTAAAAAAGTTGAGAAAATGAATAACATCATAAGTGATAAGGTTAGTAAGTTAAAAAGGTTAGACAAGCTTAAACAGATTCTAAAAGAAAAACACAAGAAGATCAAGGATGAAATAGAGGAGATGTGGGAATCTCCTGAGATTTATTTCTAGGACCCTTTTGTGTGGGGGTGTCTCTTCTAGGATTCAAGGAGATACTTTTAAGAAAATTAAACCATGGTGGATGCTATTGGGTCTTGGCTATGTTGCATGACAAGAAAGCAAGTTGGCAGATTAATTTGTATATCTTTTGAGGGAATATATTTTTTAAAGAAAATTTTGCATTAGTATTATGATTCTTGCATATGCAGTGTTTTAAAGTGTTTCAAATGATTATGGTCACAAGAAATTAGAATGTTGAAAAAGAGATAATAGTTTTAGAAAGAAAGAAAAGGATACTCATGCAGATTCAATCAAGGAGGATCAGAGTTTCAAAGCTCCATTCATCAAGAAGAAGTTTCAGACATGTTCATGGCAGAAGAAACAACCTAAAGATTCTATGTTGATAGAAATAGCTTTGCATGTAATAAATGAAGATCAGCCATGGTTAATTAATAGTAGATGTTTAAGGCATATGACAAGAGATAAAAATAAATTCATATCTCTAAAGAAGATCAATGGTGGTATAGTGAGATTTAGAGATAAAACCACTACCGGGATAGCCAGAAAAGGTAATTTAAGTTTGGATATTAGTAGAACCAAAGCTATGAATTATTTTGTAAGCATAATCTATTGAGTGTAAGTCAAATATGTGATCAAGGATACAACTTAAAGTTTCATGCAAAAGGTTTTGATATTAGAAGAAAAGATTCAAATGAGTTTATTGAAAATGCTCAAAAGACAGGGAACAATGTATATGTTTTGTCATATATCTTCTCAAAAGCACGATCAAAGGATACTTTCAAATATCAGTGAGAGGAGTTGGGAGTAATTTATATTACTTCTTGCCATTGATGTTTAGCATCAAGTGAGGGGGAGCTAAGTTTTAGCTCCAGGTAGGACCTTTTCCATTGATGTCAAAGGGGGAGAATAATAGGTATAGGTACAGGTGCATAAAATAGGTACAGGGAATAAGTATAGGTTACTACAGTAAGGGGGAGTTACTATATGTTTTTAGATGATAGGATATGTAGGTGACAAGATGTGGTAGTTTTAGGATTGAGGTTACCATCAATGACAAAGGGGGAGATTGTTGGAAATATTGTAATTGATGTCAAAGGTTTAGCATTTTTGGTGATAAAGGCCCCATTGCATTTAATGTTGTTTGTAATAAATATATCCTGGCTAATATGACTTAATATTTATTTAATATTAATGAATATATTTTTGGTTGCATATAAGACAAAAGAAGGGCCCATGGAGAAGTCGAAGAGACACGAGGTAAAGACAAAAGAAGGATGGGATGCATTTTCCCATGAAAAGTCATCTTTGGGAATACCAAGAGTCACCAAGTGAAGAAAAAAGAGTAAGGGCACAATTTCTCATTAAGGGACGCTTTGAGGAATATGAAAAGTCACCAAAGATAAGGACAAAAGTGGGAAGGACGTTTTTGGTCATGAAGGGTCATCACATGACTTTTCAAAGGCTTGAATATGAAGGGTCATACAAATTTGGTGCCATTTTCCATGAGGATTGAAGGGTCACAAAGGGGAAAGGCCAAAGGTCATTTAGAAAGCTATAAATAGAGGCTTGACTAGCCATTTGTAATATGAATGGAAGATAGAGGTTGATTTGATATTATAATATCTAGCTTAGATGAGTAATTGTGAGAGATGAATATGATTTGTATTTGTTATATCTAGCTTAGAAGAGTAAAGGTGAGAGAGAGGAAAGAGATGTTGTATTGATATATCATTTTTTGAGATAACAACATTGAGATATAGGTGTGTGGTATACACAAAAGTGTTGGTGCCCCTGTGGGTTGGTGCTCCTGTGCGTTGGTGCTCATGAATAGTTGCTAGTTTGTGATCGACAAAGGGGTTTGAAGCTCCTATGGGTTGGTGCTCATGAATTGTAGCTAGGTTTGTACTCGGCAAAGGGGTATGGTGCTCTTGTGGGTTTGTTCTCATGAATATACTTGAGATTGTTCTCTGTAGTTTTTCCCACATTGGGTTTCCATGTTATATCTAGTGTCTCTCTCTATCTTGTGTGGTCTTTATTGTTTGAGTTTTATTACATATCTTGAATGTTTGATTAAGTGGAATTTGGTTAAAGGAAAGTTTTATAAGATATATGATATATTGATTCACCCCCACTCTCAGTATATCTCGTGCTTAACAAGAATAACACCAATAACATCATCAAACTTTAAAGTGTTTGAACCAAAGACAAAATTACTCACAACAATGACCAAGCCATTCCATATTTTTAGTAATGAGCACATAATCAAAAGATACCTTTCCTCATCAAAATTTACTTCTACAAATCTTAAATGATTTGTGATAATGTTAAATTAATTTAAATGATTAGTAACAAACCCACCTTCTGACATTTCTAGATTTAATAAATACTTGATAAGAAATACCTTATTAAAGGCTAAGGATTTTTCATACAATCTATCCAATACCTTTATTACATCCACTTTTATCTCTTATTTTGAAATATTGAAGGCCATCGATGCTACCAAACATAATCATATTGTTCCTAGTGCCTCTCTATCAAGAACCTCCAAATATTCATCCTTCATAGTCACTAACTTCTTTGATAGTCTACCCAATGGTAGGAAAATATGATTCTAATATATATATTCATCTATTTTCATCTTCCATAGTTGGTAATTTTGTCCATTAAACTTCTCAACTTTAAAATTTCCTTCTTCTACCATTGTTATGACTTAAACCAAGAACCCTCTTTTCCTATGAGTTTATCTACCAAATAAACCTTTGGCTATGATACCAATTTTTAAGAATATAGAACATAGATCAATATTAATTAATTAAATATTTAAATAAAATGTATAAATTACAACATAATAGAGACACAAATTTAACATGGTTTACCAAATATGGGCTACGTCCACATAGAAATAGCTAGTCCTTATTATCTAGTGTAATAAATGAAGGGAAAAATGTTGTAATATATCCACTACAATATCCTCTTTACTAATACCCAATATGTCATCATGATTAAAATTCTTTCATATCGAAGGAGGGTTATATATTAGGAAAAAAATGCATAAACATAATTTTTACCATTAGATCTGTGACCTAATAGTGAATAGTCTAGATTTACTTTGAAATTGCAATATTTTACAATGGATTTTTAATAAAATTTTGATTCAATGACACTTCTCTCAAACCCCTACCAAGGGGACTCCAAGTATGTTCACCTCTCCCTAGATACCCATGGTGACCCTAGTAGGGGGTTGTTTGCCCCCCACTCCCCCTATCAAGAACTAGGCATTATAATAAGATTAGGTTCCACCATACAACAATCTCCTAGTTGGAGACTAATTTTTACATCTCCACTACTAAAACTCTTTCTTATAATTTTATTTCAAAACTTTTGCCTTAACATGTTTCTCATCTTCCTTGTTATCCTTGAATCCCTATTGAAGTTAAACAAATCTCCAAATTATCTTTAGTGACTACCTATGTTTGCATATCTATAGGATTATTATTCATGGATATTTTCCAAATTTAGTTCACCATCCTCTCAAATATAATGAATAAAGTGATACTTGAGTTTTATATGTTTGGTTCTTGAGTGGAATGCTAAGTTATTTGATAAATGAATTGCACTTTGGCTATCACTATATAACTTGCAATCTTTCTACTTCTTCCTCAAATCTTCCATGAACCATTGAACCCATATCATCTCCTTAATTTATTATTTAGCTATAACATATTCTACCTCTATATTTGACAAAGTAACTATCTTCTACAATTTTTAAATCCAAATAACTATTATCTCACTAATAGTGTATACATAACCTATGGTGCTCCTCCTACCATCTGAATCTCTATTCATGTCAGCATAAAAATATCCTTTTAAAGTAATATCTAACCCTTCATAGCACAAATATATATAAGTGGTCCCTCTCAAGTACCTATGAATCCACTTGACCACATTCTAGTGCTCTTTTCCTATATTATTCATAAACCTGTTGACAACTCTCACTGTATGAACAATGTCTAGTGTAGTGCACACCATAACATATATTAAACTTATAATTTATAAAGCATAGGTCACTTTGGACATGTAATTTATTTCTTATTACATTTTAGGACACTTTTCATTGCTTAATTTTAAGTACCCTCCCAAAAGTGTACTCACTAATTTTTCATATTGCATATTGAACCTGGCTAACACCTTCTTGATGTATTCTTCTTGAGATAATGCCAATTTTTTTTTTTTTTTTTTTTTTATCTCTCTTGTTACTCTCATACTAAGGATTTTATTTTAAGCACCCAAATACTTCATTGTAAATGAATCTGCTAGTTTTATTTTGAGCCCATTTATATCATGCATGTTTAACCCTATAATAAGCATTTCATCTACATACAATAACAAGATAATATAAATGCCATTATCTAATCTCTTAGAGTAAACAAAGTGGTCAAAATGACATCTAATATAACCTTATTCTATCATAAACATGTCAAATTTCAAATACAATTGTCTTGGAGATTTTTTCTTAAGTGATATAAAATCTTTTTCAACCTTCACACCACTTTATCCTTACCTTTGACTTCATATCCATATGGTTGATCCATATTTATTTCCTCTTCCAAGTCAACATGGAGGAATTACATCTTCACAACTAAATATTTAAGGTGAAAATATTCTACTACAACAAAACTTAAAATAGTTCTTATAGAAGTCATTTTAACTACCAGAGAAAATATATTTTCAAAATATATCCTCCTTTTGTGCAAACCCCTTTAAAACAAGTTTCAACTTGTACCTCTTTTTATTCCATTTTCTTCCTTCAACCTATGAACCCAATTATTCTAAAATGCTCTTTTACTTTCAGGCAATTGAACTAAATCATAAGTTTTGGTAAGTACCAAGGATTCCATATCTTGTTTCATGCCTCACTCCCACTTCTTTCTGGTTTCTACCTACATTACTTATTCATAGCTTTCTAGTTTACCACCATTAGGTAATAATAAATAATAAAGTGAAGGAGAGTATCATTCAGGGAGTCTACTTACTCTGGTAGATATTATAACTATGCTTATAGGAGTTTGAAGTACTTGTATTTGTTGCACATTCTAATTTTTTGGCACTTTTAGAATTTAATTTCTAGTGATTTCATCAAATCTTGCATATTTGGTATTTGGATTTTCTTATTTCTATCCTTAAAGATAATATTCGTACATGAATTTATCATTAAAGATAACATCTCTACTCCTAGTTATTTTTCCAATTTTAAAATCCCATAAATGGTAAAAAAAAATCATTAAATCCATATCTAATAAAATTACATTTCTTGGATTTTGCTTCAATCTTGGTTCTATTTTCTTTATCAATATAGACAAATTATTCACAATTGAAAGTCTTTAAAAAGAAATAATCTACATTTTTACTTATGCATGTTTCTTCTATAATTCCACCATATAAGAGAATTAAAGTCCTTATATTTATTAATTAATTAAATATATCCACATTAGCTATCCAAAACTACAAGGACAACCCTACATGTAATCTCATGCTCTTTGCATGCTCCATTATTTCCTTGTTCATCATTTTTGACACACCATTTTATTTTGGTGTTCTTGAAACCATCTTATCTTTATGAATCCCATGGTATGAACAATAATTATCAAATTCCTTGTTACAGTATTCACCTCCATTGTCTAATTTGGCACACTTCAAGTTATTTCCTATCTCATTCTCAATTAAAGCTTTCCATTTCCTAAAAGTATAAAAATTATAATAATTTTTTCATTTGAAATAAACCTAAATTTTTCTAGTTACATCATTAATAAAAGTAACATAATAAGAAGCACGATAAAGGGATGATATTTGAGATGGTCTTCATACATATATATGCACAATCTCTAACTTTTCATCAATCTTTGTCTACCCAAATCTAAGAAATATGACTCTCTTCTATTTTCCATACACATAATGCTCACAAAAATCCAAATCCACCTTCTTCAAATCTAGAAATAAATTCTTTGAGTGGAGAACTTGCATGCCCTTCTCACTCATGTGCCCAAGCTTATGGTACCATAATTATATATATAATTATATATAATCTAAATAAATATAATAGTCAATATTAACATTAGATAGATATAATATACCTACCTTCTCTCCTTTTTTTATTACCATTGATCATTTAGTGACCTTCAACATTTTTTTTGCAAATGTGACTATGGTGTCCTCACTTCCCAACTACCCTATTGAAATTAGATTTATTATAAACTTTTGAACATTCTTCACCTATTTTAACAACCATTTTATTCTATTTTATATGTATCTTACCCTTTTCTATAATTTTGCATGGTTCACCATCACCCAAATAAAGTTGTCCAAAATCACCTTGAACATAGTCTTGAAAATATTTATTATGTGGTGTAGCATGAAATGATGTCCCTAAATACAAAACCTAAGAATAATTAATGTAATCTAATGAAAGGATTAAATAATATTTTAACACATAACCTACTATATTTCTTCCTAATTTTTATCTTGTTGTCCATCTCCTTGTTTTCATTTTTTGAAGCAACAATCTTTCTTTAGGTGTCCTTTCTTCCCACAAATATAACACACCAATGTTCTTATGGATTTGGATCTACACTTGTTAGACTTATCATGGTTACCTAGGCCCTTTCCTATATTTTTATTATCTTCCCCTATTCTCCATAGTCAAAGCATTACCTAATGTCTCACATGTGCTTTTTTGTCACATTTTCTCACTAAGAATAAAAACAATAACATCATCAAAATTTAAATTGTTTGAACCAAAGATATAATTACTCACAACCATGGCCAAGCCATTATATATTTATGGTAATGAGCATAAAATCAAAAGAGCCCTAACCTCATCATCAAAATTTACTCCTATAGAGTTTAAATGATTTGTTACAAGTACTAAATTCATTTAAATGATCAACAATAAACCCACCTTCTAACATTTATATATTAAATAAATGATTCATAAGAAATACCTTATTAGATTTTGAGGGTTTTTCATACACTCTATCTAATGCCTTTATCACATCCACTATTGTCTTTCTTTTTAATATATGGAAGGCCATCAACACTGTCAAGCATAGTCATATTGTTCCTAGTGCCTTTATATCAAGAACCTCTCAATATTCATCCTTCATAGTCATCAAATTATTTGCTATTCTTCCCAAAGGTAGGAAAATATACTTTTGATATAAATAGTCTTCCATTTTCATCTTCCATATCTAGTAGTTTTGGACATTGAACTTCTTGACCTTAAACTTTCCTCCTTCTACCATTTCTCCCCTCAAACCAAAAACCCTATTTTCTTATGAGTTTATCTTCCAAATAAACCTTCAAATTTGATACTAGTTATTAGGAATATAGAACATAGATCAATATTAATTAATTAAACATGAAAATAAAATACATAAAACACAACACAATAGAGACATAGATTGAATGTGGTTCACTTAATATGGGCTATGTCCACATAGAAACAACTAGTCCTTATTATTTATTCCAAAAACTGAAGGGAAATTTTTTTTAATACATCTACTATAATATATTCTTCATTAAAACCTAGTATGCCATCATATGGTGAACCTAGTGGGGTGGGGGGGGTGGCGGCATTAGCCCCCACACCCTGCTATTGAGAACTAGACCACGCTCTACCATCCAACACATGTATATATTAATAATTAAATATTAGTTATGCCACTATTAATGACTCAAGGGTCATTTATGTGGCATGATCAATCCACATTAACTCTCATTAGATAGCCTTCTAGGTCATATTCACTTTATTTGATTGACCAAGTAGGTCTACTAGGCTAATTAGGCATAGTAACCTAACTCTTAGTACTTGATGGGTAGGTAAATACTACATGAAAACTTATAAACCTATTAAAAAGTGAGTTTTAGGCCTTAATAAACCTTCCATATCATTAAATAGGTCCTCTTGATCAAGAAACACCTATAAATTGGTTAAATTGCATGACTAAGTCTCATTGTCCTTCAATTCCTGTAGACTAGATGATTTAAAGAAGCTAGTAGAGACATTTTTAGGCATATCCTTGGTAATCCAATGGCTTTATAAGGTGAAACAAGTTCTAAACCTCACTCTCTAATGATTGGAATCATCTTAAATTTACTTGTACCTCTATTTTTGCATTTTTTGCTAAAAAACCTTATTTTATAATAGGTTTGTATTGTTCTATACATAACCATACCATTTATATGACAATATATAGGTTTAATTCATGGATTTTTGTATAAAATCAGATTCATTTTTCTCAAAATTGGTTTGTAGTAGGGTTTAGGGAGTATTTTAGAGGTGTACCTTATTAATAATGGTTCATAAAGTATGAACCTCAAAACTAAAACTTATTTCCATGGATATTTATTTAATATCCCCCTTAAAAAATTTATAATCTTGGGTACCCATGTAAAAGGTGTGAAAATATACATACATAGAGAAGTTTGCTTGTAGGGTTTTACATCCATTCTTGACCTTCTTATAGTCTTAGTGATGGTTCATAAACCTAAGATTATCAATAAAACTAAATCCTTCATGTAATTAAATTTAATGTGTCCTAAAATCATGGTTATATAATTTTTTCCAACTCTTCCTATGATGAAAGATATTATCTCCTGAATAGGCAGCTCAAATTGATAGTTTAGACTGAATAGTTTTAACTAGCTCCCAAGGACTAAATTTAAATTTATATTATATTTATCTAAGTTAAATTAAATTAAAAATACCTAAAAAATCACATTACACATCCTAATTAATTCTTCATTTATTATAATATGTTGAAGGTGCCTTAAGGTGGCATAGGCCTTTTAGGCCTAAAACTAGTTTCTAGGACTAATTGGTCAAATCTAAGTGTTGAGGTCTGAGTCACATAAGGATGATATGGGTGATGAAAAACCATAATTATATTCCCTATTATACTTTTTATAAACCTTATAAATATATTCCAACTACTCAAAAAATCAGTCTTACTCCATTCTCTAATGACTACTTGTAGGTTGGTATACTTGTCTATGTGTGTATGGAGATAATAGAGGTATGCAAGATTGTTCCTCATTAAAGGAAGTGATAATGGAGTTTTAAACCTTTTATATATTTTATAATAATGATAATACTCTTCTTTCTAAGTCCCGAGGTCACTTTACACTTGGTATGCCTTGATTCCTCTAGCCTAGGGTTTCTTGGCAATCATATCTGTGAAATCCTAATGGTTGGGTTTTATGATTTTAATCTATAAAAATAAGTTATAATAAAATAGTTTTTACCCTACCTATCTAAATTTCATTTTATCCTCCTATAAATTTAATGGTATATTTAAATACCAATCAACTCTCATGGATGACACCATTAGTACATAGACCTGTCTAGCTTTCTCTTCTTAAACCTACCCTCAAAGGCAATTAAATTGAAACCATAAATGTTACCTACATTAAATATAAAATTATTAAATTTAATATAATATTCAATCTATTTCAAACCTTTCATTAAGTCTTAGTCTCCTTGTTTATTCATCAAACCTTCAATTTGAGCACCTAGCCTCACCGCGACTTCTTAACTAATTGTATGTGGTCTATGACAAAAAAATGAAAACTTACACCATTTTTATGACATTTAAAATTAAATATTAAGCTTAAAATAGTAATTAATAATATTTTTACCAATTTTGGGATATTAACTCCACGTATATAGGATTCAACACCCAAAGCTCCCAATACTAGCTTAGGTTGCCTATGCATCTCAAAAGGTATGTGAATGAGATTAATTTGTAACTCTTGTGTTTAATTTTTGAAGGTGATAATGTATATTTTATTATTTTATTAAAAACCTCACATATTAATCTTATCTTACCAAGTCTCTTCATAACCTCATTTAATTGATTACAACATTATATCTCCTCACTTCCTTCTAGCTTATACTCCACTAATACTGGCTAAAGGTGTTGATAATAGGTAATGATGATATTTATAGGTATTAAAGGTTATTATAAGGAATATATCCATTTTTATTAATGTTTTTTATAAGTATATAATCACTTCATATCTCAAAGAGTCATGCCTACCTTCCAAACATTGAAATTGGTTTAACACTTTCTTGATTTATTATAGATGAAAGTCTAACTATAAGGTTCCTGAGTGAAACCTAATACTTTATAATCTCACCTCTTATAAAATTAACTTATAAAAAACCCAATACAATAAATTTAGGTGTCACATATCTCAAAATTCTTTCAATCATTACTCTCCCTTATTTCTTAGATACAGGACTAAGTACACTCTATTAGGTGTGTTTGTAAGTGTTGTTTAGTACATAAGCTTGTGCATTTCATGATTTTCCTTAAGATTCATAATTGATGTCAAAATTTTCATTTATTAATGATACTAGGTTGAAGCTTCAAATGGAATTTAGGGTCTTTCTAAGCATTCAAGTCATTCTTCATTATGTTTGAAATTGAGTTTGTCCAAGAGACAGGCCTGTAGATGATTTGAGAAGGTTTTGACTGTAACTTTAAGCTCTACCCTTATCACATTAATGACCTATTATGACTCTCTTAATCTTGGGTAGAGTCTTAATTGAGCTCAAGGTTCCTTCTCGAATAATCTCTTTGTTCTCTCTTTACTATTAAGACCAACTTGTTCCATAAGTAACTTGTAGTTGTCATGGGCTCATCAATTCAATCCTTAAGTCTTTCTTAACATGCCAAAAATGGCCTAGTATCTCCCTTAATGGTCCTAAATTATTCAACAATTACATGAACCTATTCAATGATGATAATTATGTTCATAAATTTTTCAAATCTCTGTCAACACTTTATATTGAAAATTGGATGTTCTTCATATAGTCTTGACTATGTAGAGATATTTGTCCCTTATACAAACTTCATGTAGGTTTTAGGTCTTAAAAAACACTAATATACCTCCAAAAAGTCACTCAAATGCTCTTTATTATCCTTTAAATCTTCATTGATTTCCATGCTCTCCTCATAGTCTTGATTTGTCCTTGTTTGAATATTTTATCTCACCTCCTCTTAGCATGGATATAGGTGGAGATTCTTGTGTTATTTGTATGAATTAAGACAATGATTAGGTGGTATAAGTTATTTAGGAGGTTACCAACATTTCCATGTTTCTATTCCAACTAAATGAGAGTGAAAAACTTTCATGAGGACCTCAATCCATAGACATTAATTGAAATTGACCAAAAAGATACTATAGATGCTTTATACCCTTTGCTTTAGATGATATTTAAGTTGTGTTTAACTATGTATTCATGTTTACATACATAATTTATTCATGACCATAAAATTTTAGATCCTTGACTCCTCAAAATAGTGGACTAATGAGGTGGAAGTGAGAGGATATATAGTGATAGGTGATGGATGATGACAAATATTTGAACGGAGATAGAGATGGAACTTTTACAATTGTGAATGGCAGTGGGAAGACTATGTTAAGGTATGAAAAATAATGGAGGTGAAAATAAGATGAGCCCTTATTAAGGCATCCCATTAAGGATATGCGATGGTCATATTCATATGCCTTAATAAAATATATCATTTTAGAGGTCTTTGAAACTCATAAACTATCATAAATGGAAACCTAAGAATCATAAAATACCTTAAAGAATGTTGGCTTTCCTTAATATCTGCTAAACTATGAATCTAAGAAGGTTTTAGGATGATTTCAATCTTCCTTGATATGGTAAATTGAGGAAACCTTGATAATATTGAAATAATATCACATTAACATGAAGGATACTTGAAAACCATTTTCATGATGAGTCTTGATACCCATGGATCATCCTTTGAACTGTACAATCTCTCCAAACTACCTACAGACTATAGAATTTGCATTCATATGTCTTATTTAGATCTATATTAACTAAAACGTGTAGAAAGAAGCTATATAATTTCATGATAAGGTGGATCTTACTCCTAACAAGCTCCACAAACTTCAATTTTTCTTTTGTGATGCCTAGATGAGGAGAAATCTCATAAAACCAATTGTTTGCTTGAATGAAGAAGGCATAATGAGTGTCTTAACTTGTTAAGGATTGTTCATGAAGGAGAGAGAGAGAGAGACACTAATAAACAATTTCAAAATTTGGAATCTCTCTCAAACCCCTTACTCTTCCCAAAATTTTATATCTTCATTTTCTCTCTCATGGTCATACCATCTAAAAACTTGGAGGGCTCCCCTAAGGTGCAAAGAAGATAGGTGGATGAAGAGAACTAGTTTCAATCTTATTTATGTCCTTATTCCATTAAAATATTGTTTAAAACCTGTTATAACTCCATATTTAAACTCCATGCCTCTGTTACATGGAAAAGCCTATACAAATCCATACTTCCTACATGAAACTCATGAAAATAGCCTTTATTTTACAATTTCTTCATACTTCAAGTTTGAATCTTCCAATATAGGGAAATAAGAAGAATATTATGGGTCAAAAAGGATATTAGAACAAGTAAAAGTTCTTTTAACATAAAAATAAGAGTAAATTTGGCTTGTGGGAACTTTTGAGGGTCAAAACTATAATTTAGATTGAAGAGGAGATATTTCCAAGGCATGAAACATTTGACTCATGTCAATTACATGAATATGAAGATGTTTTAGATATATTATGGATGATTTAATTCCTTTTTTTGGTGTGATTTTTCTATTTTAAATCCAAAATTTTCCTTTCAAATAATGTTCATATAACTTCACAAAGGAAATTTTTCACTAAAAGTGATAAAGAGACTATTATAACCTCCTAAGAGGTTACAAATAGACTTTTATGTCTTAAACATACCTTTTAAAGCTTATATATATCCACATACCTTGAATATACCATATATACCATGAGGAAACTCATCAAAAGTTAAATCTAAGATATGACCATGACATAATATTGAAACCCAATCCCTTGACTTGATGGGAAATGAACTCTGTGATGATCAAGCACATCATATAAGGACCAAGGGAAACTAGGAATGAAAAGTTTTTAATGTTGGCATTGGAATTTTTCCTTGAGAGGCCAAATTACCAACATATACTTGAATTATAAAAATGTGAGGGGAGGAAGTTACACATGATCAAAGTTAAATTTATAACATTTGATCTACTCATGGTACATTTAAGACTATCCATGCCATCATTATTAATAATATTTAAAATTTGGGGTAGGATTAAGATGGCATCATCCCAGGTGGCCACCCTTTCACTTCCAACCCCATAGTTGGATAGGTATTTCGTGGTGTTACCTTCATTGTATACATGGATGATATATATCTAATTAAGGGTGTAAATAATAAAATGACCATAATAAATTATTTATTTAATAGTTTGATAAGGGATGATTTTGACTGATAAATCATTCAAGATATTGAGGGAGTCATCATTGCCAAACAACTTAGAGATGTAGGAATAGGAATCAAGTTTAATGATGCATAGGGATTCCATAAATTTAGTAACATGGTTAGGTTGGTGGCCTAAGGTTCCTACATAGGCATCAATCACCTTCCCTTCATGGTCCCCAATGTCAACCCCCCCCAACATTGCTCGGGTTGCCTTTAGAGGCTCCATTAAATTTGTGTTTCATCTACCCAGTCATGAGGTATGAATACTTGGTTGATAATATCAACATAATGGACTTAGGTAGTTAGATAATTTAAGATAGATTATACAAATGAAAAATGAAAAACCTAATAGGGGAATATCTAACCTTGTCCTTGGGATGAAAATCTTGCTAATTCTTTGAGATTGAGGAATACAAACACCTAAAATTAGAGCCCATTAAAGAAGTTATATATTTTTAAAATACAATAGTTCCTCACTTTCTATGTGTCCCAAAGGAATTATGGTAGATCTAGGTGCCACAATAAGGTCAAGGAAGGAAGACTCTAGGGTGGTTTACATTGAATTATCAAATCTTGAAGAGAGTTGGTTACACCCAAGAATGGAGAAAGTTTTGAAGTAGAAGATCCAAGATATAAGAGCTGAAGCTGAATTAAAAAAATATATGATTAACATATTATCTATAATACTATCATAGGGCATAATGAATGGGGATGTTCATTCCTTAATTGATAAGGTTGTTAGTAGTGGGTATCCTATTCTACACCACCATCTAATAAAATATGTTGATCTTAGGAGTTAAGTGTCTAATCCAAAGGGGGTACCAAACATAACATTCATCTTATAGTTATATATCCACCAAATATTTGTATTTCATAGATAAATATCCACTCTCTTCATTTGGCTAGATTAGGGTGTCCTCCCTTAGGAGGTGAGGAATATGAATGTACTGAATTTGCATGTTAAACCTAAACAGGGTTTTGTAGTCCTACTCATTAGCTAAATCTATTTAGAGATGTTTCCATTAAGGGATTAAATTTTATAGTGATCATTAGTTATTTATTTTATCACTTTAGGATTTTCTAAATATTTTACTTATATCTTTTTATGAGTCTTGGTACCATAAGGGAATTGTGGTAATCCACAGATCATCCCTTAAATCCATGGTTTTCCCATTGACAATATTCCATATACATATTTTATGAAGGATTATTTTTCCATAAGATATGGTTTTCCAAATATTTGACCCATCAGATAGACCTTCCTCCCATAGAAATCAGTCCTCATTATTTCTCTCCAATTATTTTGCCTTAATAATATAAGTCCATTATTTGTCTTCTTATATAATTTTACATCCCAATTTTGTAAGCAAGGCTTTTTTCATATTTATCAAATTTATAAGGCACAATATGCCATTATATTTAGGTAAAAAATCTTTGTCCCATTATATAATATGTAATTTTAATATTTCATTGGATCCTTTCCATAGGAAGTTACATTGGATCTACTCAATTTTGTCAGTAATTTTGTTTGGTAACTTAAAAATAGACATGAAATAGATTGGGATTATTTGGATTTAGATTTTAAGGATTTGTTTCTTTCCTTCTGAAGAGATAATGTGGCCTTTCTATATTTATAATCTATTTTTTATTCTATCAATAAGGGGATTCCAATATTCTTCCTTCAATTTCCTTGTAAAGAGGGGGATCCCCAAGTGTGTGGAAGTAAAATTACTTATCTTGACTCCAAGTATAGAGTGGATATTTTTTTGAATTCTCTCATGCATATTTATGAAGAAGATTTATATTTTAGATAAATTAAATCACTAATTAGATAATTTCTCATAATACATAAGTATTTCTTTGAAAATTATGGTTTCAACAATTGACGCTTGCTTGAGTAAGAAATTGTCATCAATAAATTACCCGTGTGTAACTAGGTTAATACCCTGTGCCACTAATATGCCTCTAATAAGACATTATATATTTTAATCTTGAATATGTCTCTCTAAAATTTCAACAATAATAATTAATAGGTATGATGATAAACGATCCCCCTATATTATCCCTCTATTGGTTGAGAAGTAGCCTTTGGGTACCCCATTAATAATCACACAAAATTTGGGGGTAGATATGAAACTATAAATAAGGTTTGAAAAGATAGAATTAAAATTAAATTTATCACAAGACTCTGTTATATCCCTTATTAATATCATGTTTAATGAACATACCTTGTTTATTATAAGTTTACATAGAGTTAATAGCCTCATGAATTATGCTTATGCCATCCACGATTTATTTTCTCAATTCAAAGGCTCCTTGGTGATAATGAATAATTATCTCAATAATAGGTTAAACCCTTTTGACCAATGTTAGATAACATATTTTTTAGGCTATAGTACACAATATTATAAGTCTAAAGTCTTTAAGTTGATTTATTCTTGGTTTTTGGGGAATAAAGACCAATAACATGTTATTCATATCCTTTAGAATAATACCAAATCTAAATAATTTAGAGGCCATTGCCTCTACCTCTAAGTGAATGATGTCCCATAATTTTAAGAGGAAAAGAGGGGGAAAACCATCTAGCCTAGGGGCCTTGCCTACCTCCATAGATAACACCACCACTTTAATGTCATTAACTAAAGGAGGTTTTAATATTTTTTCATTGTTGGTTGGCATTAGAAGGATTTAAATTTTATGTATGATCTTTTCTTCTAGTATTAGATTGGGTGATCTAATTTCATTCAAAAAAATTATGAAGTATGAGATAATTTGGTCATTAGTATCACTAGAATCCTTACATCTACTACCATATTTATGTAGTAACTCATAAATTAGATTTATTTTTATATTTCTCTAATTTTATTGATGAAAAAAATTTGTATTTATATTTCCTTCATCAATAAGAATATGGACTTCTATTTCCATAAATCTTATTCTTTTTCTTCTAAATTGTGGTAGCTACTAAGTAATTCCTTTTCCTTTACACAAGTATGTTCATTAGACCAATGACTAGAAAACTGTTATTCTAGAGTAATAATTTCTTCCTCAATCTTTTTCTTCTAGGTAAAATTATTGTTGAAGACCACCCCATTCCATATTTTTAATTTGATTTTCAGATGATTAGGTTTGTTTACTAAAATATACATATCTGATTTAGAGAAATGATCTTGCCACCACTCCTTTATAGAATCAAAAATATTAGGATGATGAATCCACATATTTTGGAATATAAAGGGAATATTTTTTAAAATTTGGAACCATTTCCCCTTAAAATATGATAGGTTTATGGTATGAACCAATTTTAAGGAGAGAGAATAGAGAGATGGAATAATGAATATCCCAATTTAAAGAAACATAAAATCTATCAATCCTTACCTAGATTAGATCAGGGCCAATTCTTCTATTTTTCCATGTCAATTGGTTCCCTTTTAAAATTATGTCTACCAATCCAACTTTAGAAATGAAGTCTTTCAACTCTTTGATATTTTTCAAAAATTCTATCAATCTACCCTTCTTTTCCATTGCGGTTAAGGGGGAGTTAAAATCAATAACCACAATCCATTTACAATGGTTGATAAAATTTATAAAATCCACCAAATCCACCCAAAGTTTCCTCCTTGCCATTCTATAATTTGGGGAGTGAATATTTGATAGGATCCATTTTTATTTTAATTATTTGTTTTGTAAAAGAATCACCAGATGATCACTATTCTTAAAAATAACTTCCCCTTCTAATTTTTTATAGTTCTAAAGTGTTGAAATACCACCTAAGGACCCATTAGAGATTACAATTAAATGGTTAGACCTATTCCATAATTTATTGGTATATTTCTCAAGCATTTCTTCAAACATTTTATTTTATTGTAAAATAATGACCTAAGGATTATTTATTTTTATCATATTCTTGACTAACTTATATTTTCTAGGGTTATTTAAACCCCTCACATTCTAATAAATGAGTTTATTTGTTTTGATCTAGTGAATTTAAGGGTCCTTTGACTACCCTTATCTATTTCACTAGATATTTCTTTACTTTTGACCATTTGCTTCAAATTTCTACTTGATTGCTTGGGTTTATCCCACACCTCTATTTTCTTTTTATATTGTTTATATTTTTTCTATGTCCAACTTTCTTCTTCACCTTTGGATTATTGAGAAGGTTTTATTGTATAGCACTAACCTAGGTCATTTGACAAGGATTATGGACTTTTTTGAATGGTTCCATTTCTTTTAATCAGAGTGTCTTTGACCTTCTTTTGAGAAGTTTTCCATATTGTAATCACTTCCTAGTTTTAAGGTAAATTCTACCTTAGGTTTTCTTTCTTGGTATAGGAACCCTTACTTCTCAATTTCTTAGAACAAATGGATTTTATTACAATGTAATTCCAAAGTGTTACTCATAAATTCAATAATAGGAAAAACTCCTAGGGTTAGGTTTGAAACAAACTTATTTCTTAAAGATAGAAGATCATGCATGTTGGGATAGTTTGGTAAGGATGAGGGACTAGGGTCCCCACACTAATTTACATTATTGTCTAGGTGGCAAGCTAAAATTGTGTCACAAGAGACCTCAAATTGTGGGATGATAAGAGTGTTTTTCAAATATGAGTCAATGTTTTAATATGAGTAGGAGATAGAGTTGATAGGCATCTCAGTGGATCAGTTAAAGTATTGGTGGGGTCAGCAACTTTTCCACTTGTTTCTAGAATGTTGACCATTTCCTTGGGGTCCAATTTTATACACCAAATTTGTTTGGTAACATCACAAGTTTTAGGGACCTTGGGGAAAATTTTTATGGTATGGGTAATGGTGTTACACTTATTGAATACAAAATTAGTATTTTCATAAATGATACTTTGAGACCAAACTCCATATTTAGATTTAAGCATGATAGAATGGATAAGTGGTTTATCAATTGGGATGAAAACATGGAATCTAGTTTTGACCATCCTTTGATGGAATTTAGTGACCAAATAAATCATGATATGTTGTCAGAGGATCCTTGCTCTACTGAGAATAATAGTAGGATCCTAATATTCCAATGGGAGCTTAAGAAGTGAGACCCACATAAGTACATCTTCAATTTTTGGGATATTCAAGTTTGTACTAACTTTCCATTACCTTAGAGAGACATTGGATTTTACCATGAATTAGGGGCCCTCCACTATAACTTTGAAGTAGTCTTCTTGGTTTTTAAAGTTACCAAGAAGAACTTTTTAACAAGGGTAACCACATTAATTTATCATTTTAGTTTATATCTATTATTTTCCCATTTTTTAAAGTAATCAATATTGGGTCATAAACCATTTACCTTTGCCAAAAGAATGAATTATAAGATCTAGTCTTCTTTTTAAATGAGTGTGTTAGGAACATAGACCCAATACTTGTCTTTGAGGGATGGTTCAATATGAAAGTCATAAGTATCCATAACCCTTTGGTCACTTTCCTGAAACCACATTCATCTAAAATAATGATGGGGTGTTACAAAATGATAAAGATCCTTTGTGCAGTGGTGCCCTATTTATGCTCACTTGAGTTGGTGGATTGATGCTTACTACTTTGAATTTTCTCAACCTGACATTTTTTCCATCCTATGAGTTGATTAGACTCTCTCATGTAACCTCCTTGGTACCATCATTCTTGGGATAGTTTTTTTCCCCAATATTAAATTTAAAAAAATTGGGGTCTTTTTCCTTCTTTCTATTATTGCTTTCTTCATTCCCCTATATCACATAAATTTTATAAGCCCTTATGTGGGTCTTATATATGTAATTAAAATATGATTAAAAGTATTCCTTAGGTACAAGAAGACCTAGTTGTTATTAAATAACTAAATAATGTGAAAATATTAGAATAATTATGAAACTATATTATATAGAATTGAACTTGGTGATGGACAATAAGATGAGTGATATGATGATTGGTTCTAATATATATTATAAATTTATGTGATATGTGCCTATTGAAAAAACTATAGTAGTATAAATTTAACTAAACTTAAAGTACTCTTTAGAGGTCCTAAGAATGGAATATTTTAATATATGCATGTGAAATGAAGTTATCATTATGTATGATGTCAATTTATGATTATAATAATGTTGGTTTTTACTACCTATTTATAGTATGGTTGTCTTTTCTTTAGCTAATTAGGGCTGAGTTTACATTATTTATTTTCAAATACTTCTCTTCCTAATGGATGATAAGTAGTGGGTGGGAAATATTTGGTACTCACTTTTCATCAGTTAACAAGTTATGGAAGTGGTAAAAATATACATTAGTAGAGAATATGAATCACATCACTATGACCTAGATCTTTGAATCTGATTATAATATAAAATGTTTTGTCCAAATAAATTTTATAGTTGTATATAATTTTAGTACACAATGACTTCTATTTTATATGTTTTCTTGATGTCATAATAGATATATAGGTATATATGGTCTATTTAACTATCTATTTATAATAACAATTTTACTACACTTGTGATTCTTGAAGTGAAGGGCCACTTCTAGTGGGTAGGTATGTGGGACACCATCAATTTGTGGTTGAAGTAAAAGTGCCTAGATGATTATCTCCCTCTTTATGACTAATATAAACCTTTTTTGATACCTAATCATGGCTAACATATAGATGATTGAGATATTTATGTGAATCTCCAATGTACTATTATTGTTTGATGTTACTTTTAGGCCTCTATAATTGTAGTTATTGACACTTATTATTATTATTATTATTATTATTATTATTATCATTATCATTATCATTATTATTATTATTATTATTATTATTATTATTATTATTATTATTATTATTATTATTATTATTATTATTATTATTATTATTATTATTATTATTATTATTATTATTATTATTATTATTTGATCATTCTACCACAATGGTGGTTTTAAAATATAATTTTTATGAATAGATTTACTTGTGATGTTATTCATTATATAGTAGTGATTTATTTATCATATTGATTTACTCAGTATTATTATAGTTTATGCACTATGTAAAACCCTTTTTAAGATATGAAACATGTTTAATTGGTGAAATAATTTGGCATTATTTACATAGAATTATATTATTGATCATATTAAATAAATAGGTATAAATTTTAATCATATGTTATGGACATCTTAATGAATTATTTGTATTTACTAATAAATTTTAAAAAAAACATGTATTTCAAGGATGAACATGGAAGGGTTCTAACAATATGTATTCAATTTTTTATGCACATGAATTTCATAGTATACATGAGTGAGATGTAAGAAATACAAGTCATATATGACATTTAGAAACATATGAATGAATTTCCTACACAATAATATATCTTCATACATTGGGAACATGTTCTCAGTGATGGTATCTAGTTTTTTTACATAGGTTTTGTCTTTCTTCGATTATTTCAATTGATCATAGTAGACTAATTTACATTGATTATACATTACTTTCTATAATTCATATTATTTATATTGTTAGTTTATTTGGTATTATATTTTATATATGTGATGATGACATATATTGGTTGTGTATATTATCCTTTCTTATTATAAGTATTGTTGATGTTGTTCCTTATTATTTTTTTGACATTGTTTGTTGTGTGCCATTTGATTGATCATTAGGTTTGTGTTTTAACTATTTAGGACTCAATGAATGTAAATCATAGGTTGTTAATGGGGATAAGTATATTAATTCAAGGTATAAATATGAAATAAATATAGCCACTAATTTTTAATAAAATTGACTTAATTTGAAATTTATCAAAATATCAATAAATAAATTAAACAAGTACTTAGATGTAAAATGAATGAAATAGGAGATCTAGACGCTAAAAAATGAGGTGGAGGCTGATCTAAGTGTCACAAAAAAAAATACAAGTGTCAAAACCCTTCCTAGATATAAGTAAACTAACTAGACAATATCACCATGTGGTGATAGTGTTCCTATTTTGGTATTAGTGTCCTTTGTGTAAAACTATTCTAAGCTTCTAGGTTCACTTGTGTCTAGGTCTATCAAGCATGTTACTATGCACATAAGTTCTATATCTCTGTAGATGACCTATTTTTACTAATTTTATGTGAAAATCTTAATTTTCCATGTTGCTCAGGCACCCCATTGGCACAAGTAATAAGTTATGTTTTTAGTGGGGTGAGATGTACATACTCAACTCCACATTATGATGAGATTTACCTAAATACCAATACTCTAAAGAGGGATCAAGCCCGATGTAGTTCTCAACACCCTAACTATTGGTTTAAGTGAAAGTGAAGCTATATGAATGTTGATTGAGTTATTTTTAATGTGATTGATACTAAATAATTGAGTAATATAAGATTAGGAATTTTATATATGGTTGTATGAAGAATTAGTGAAGAATAGGGATCAATAACTTTGATTGTGAAAAACTTGTTCTAAGTATTTTTGTCTAATTTGCATCTGATTTCCATCTAGTGGTTAGATGGATAAAATTCATGTATATATACTATTATAGTGCTTATGTGGGTCTTAAAAGAGGTATATACCAACCATAGGTGTTATTTTATATGAAAAGGCATCCACTGGTAGAAAAAAGAAGGAAAAGGATAATAGTGTTAAATTTGGGACATTAACACCATGTGGCACTACTATTCCTATTATGGTACTAGTGTCTAGGTGGTAAAACCTAAGGCACTAAAGAACAAGATGTCAAGATGAGGGCTTGGGATTACTTTAGGAATGTTTAAGGGTGTATGTGGCCTACATGAAGCATGGATAAGTTTGAAAATAGGTCGTAAGAAAGATCTAAGGCTAAGCTAGGGATGAGTGTTCTCAAGTAGCACTCTTAGAACTCATGTGTCATTTTTACATCATTAAATTTGAACCCCTTTTATTATATAAATGTATCAAATTGAAATTACTATGATAAATTAGAAATAAGCATACCTATAATTACTTGAGAGGAAACTCCTATGAATCTAGATATGAGTATGTGAAACATGCTCCCTTGCATATCCTACTAGTGAAAAAGTTTATAGATCAATCCTTACTTAAAAGATATTAAAAAATATAAAACTAAGTAAAGATAAAATTGAGTAAAGAGATAAGAGAGAGGAAATGATTGAAAACACCTCACTAGGTACATGAACCAATAAATAAACCTAGTGACAACCTATTTATGTGCATGTAGATTATGATCAATCAAAACCTAACATGGATTAAGATGATTTATTTTTCAATCCCCATATGTGGATGGCTCAATAACTCATTCTGGTTTTAAATCCATCATTACCCACCCTTGCTTGGTGGATTATGACCTATGAATAACTTGGATTGAATTGATTGTGTGTCTAACCCTATTATATAGGTGGATAAATAAATAAAGTAGCATATGAAACCATCATTTCATACCCATGTGTATTATAAGCATCTAAAATTAAAACTACATGATGTAACTATAGATGTGTAAATGGATGTCACCTTCGTGGCCAATCGAGAAGATTAGGTGGTTTTAGGACCCTCAACAATGCCAGCCACTAAAGATGGAGTAAGGAATGAATCTAATATATAGCCTATAACATGGTTTCTAATGTGTATAGAGAAGATAATGACATGGAGTTTATCATTCCATATGATCAACTAGTATATAAGTGAGAATACATAAATAATGTGTTATGTAGATGCCCCTAAATTTGATATCTAAGTATATGGATTTTATATTGAGTTTTAATAATCTATATATGAGTATCTAAATTTAAATATGAATGATCATGTCATGCATGATGCCCATAATATAAGAAAATTGATATGAATATAAGATAAACTAAACCAAAAATGGTAATTTGTAATTAAACTTGTGCAAACATGGAATGCATATGTTTTAATTTTTTAGCCAATCTAATTTTTTCTAAAACTAAAGATACTAGAAAGTAGTATCATATCTTGGAATATATCATCATGTTGTGCTAGTGTCCAAATTTGGGCACTAATGTCTATTTATTATAATTTTTATACAAATATAACTGATCTCTATATCATTATCTTCCACTATGTTTTCATGAATTTGGTTTTTATGTTTTAAGATTATACCCTGATCTCTATGACAAACCCATGTGAATTAACCCTATTTTGAGTGGAGTTATTGAACCTATGCAATAAATATCCTTAAAATAAAAATCTCTAAAAAATGTGTGTTATCCAAAGCATATATGATATATGCATAATAAATCAATATAATGTTCATACATAACATCGAAATATAAGATAATATAAGAATAAGTATGTAATGTACAATGTATGTTAGGTCTAACATTCACAAGGCTATCAAGATTAATGTAATAATGCATATGAACAAAAAAAATGAGTAATAACTGAGTATCTACCTAGGGGGATGGGGCATGATGTCCATCAAAACACCCAAGAAAGAAGGGGAGATGAATGAGACCCCTCATGGTATCTAAAATAGGAGTGCATAATAATAAAGAGACAAGTGTTATGGACATGACACATATATGAAATTATACATAAAACACATAAGAGTCATGAAAATTAGGACAAGGGGCCATAATATAAGGAATATGGGCACATGTTACTAAATATAATAAATCAATACATGCAAAGACATGTTCAAATGTCCACATACACACACAACAAGCAAGTTTCCTTAGATACATATGGAAGGACATGTTTAAATGCCCACATACACAATCAGGGTGGCACATAGAAGGACATGGGAACATGTCCAAATCATACATATAATGAAAATAAGTGGCATATAGCCATAAAGAAATGTCATATTCAAATATACTTGAATATAAGAATCATAGAGACACAATCAAGTATAACATAGGAAAGCTAGAAATAAAAGTATGTATGAAAATGTGGTAAAAATATATATAAGAGATAATATATATATAATTCTAAATTTAAAGTATTAGTATTTATAAAAACATCTAATTAGGTGTATGATGATTAATATTAATATATAACAATGTTAAATTTGTGATGTAGATTTTATAAATACATAGCTTGGCAATCAAAATTATATATAGGGTACCCTAAAATGGGTGAATGTATCAAATGAAGAACCCATGTATCTTTGTAAATGCCCCTAGTGGGTAGATAGTAAAAAATATAGATATTTGTAATGGATCTAAGTTTTGTAGAAATATACAAGCACTTAACAAGAACAAGTGAAGCATGTATGTATTATAAAAACTAAATATACAAAGATAGCTATCATATTTAGTATCTAACAAATATAAGAGATGTAAACACGAAAATGCCTATAATATAAAATTTTGTATCTTTTGAGTAAATATTTGAATTTTTTTATGATTTGACATATTATATTATTTTTTTATTTTTTGGATATAAGCTATGTACAAGTAACATGAAAATGAAACTACATATAAGGACAAATAAATAAGGAAACTACATACAAGTAAATTATATAAATAAAATAGATAGTATACAGCCAAAGTGTAATGTCTCTATAGACCTAAGAGCGCATCGATGGGATGTGGATAATAAAATAGTGGATTAGATAAGAGGTCATACAATGTTAGATACTATTCTATCCAAACTTAATCAAGTCTTAATCATCATGATCATCATACCATGTTGTATGTGTTAGTATAGCCTTATCCTTGGCATTAATCTAGATTATGTGCATCTGAATAGTATTTTGTTCTACTATATAAGATGCCTCCCATGTGGTTCTAGGGTAAACCACATTGGACCATGTATTATTTTTATGAAACCTATGGTTCTCATCTATGCCATCACATGGCATCCATCACTTGAAACCATGTAATAACAAGTGTAAAATGTATATGAGTACCCTTTCTCATGATAGATAATAATGTGTTGGCAACCTTGGGGCCACATACAATTGGTAGTGTGATATGTCTTATATAATATTGATAATTTATGTCATGTTTTAGCTCATTTTCCTGATATCTTATTTGTTCTAAAAATTCCAAAATGCAAGTATTAGGATCAAAATAGGCATCTATAGAAATATGGGAGATGTATCTATCCACAAAAAAGTTTGGATAGTCAATAGATCATGTTATGAGTATCTAAGTTGATGATGATTCTATCATGGTGTTCATACTTTTGGAGGTTTATGTTATATCATATAAATAATAAATTGAGCATTGAACTTAATCAACTTATGTTGTAATGCTAATAATTTATCTATGTCATGTCCTATACATCTATGAAAATGAAAAAATTGTTCACTTTCCTGCTATGAAAATATATGGATGGATATGTGATGAACTATGGGTAATGTCATTAATCCTCTATCAAGTAATATCTATATAATCTAGTGTTGTTTATCTTGTGAAATACCTACCTAAATATACATAAATGGGTCCATATCCGTAAATGTAACAATATGTATCAAGTGAATGGATGGATTTACCTTTAACTATAACTGAGTAGATGAGCTTGTAGTTGTAGAACTATGAGCTAGTGGTGTTATCAGTTTATAAAAGGTATGAATGCCTTAAAATCATATCTATATTCTCTAGGGCCTACCAGTGTGAAACTCAATCCACATAAATAGTCATAAATGTCAATGGGTGTTGGATTATCCTCTATGGTGGCTTGGGAATATATATTAGAGTTATGGATATATATTTCTTATGAGTTAATAAGTAATGATAATTGTGTTGTGTTAATCCCATCATCCAACCTAGGTGGAGATAGTTTTATTATGGGAGGGTCCTCCTCCATCATGGGTGAACATAATTGTGCTCAAGGAGGATCTAAAAAATGTGTAGGAATAGTGCTAATGGATTCCCCAACATCATATGTATGCATCTGCTCAATCAAAATCTTGTTAGGTGGGGACTCTATAATAACATGAGGTATCCCATTTGAATATGTACTTAGGGTGGTAGGTTGACTAGTTTTTTAATATATGAATAATTTCTCATATGTTGGACAAGTGTATAAGTATATATCATGTAAAAAATTAACACATCTATGAATGATAGATGTTATGACCTCCATAACATGTATCCATAGTCTCCCAAGTAATAGATTGTAGTGAAAATGATTAGACATCACCTAAAACTATGTAGGTAGGGTTTTTTTTTGCAACTATAATATTTAATGTAATATAACCCAATTCTTTTCTATGAATTATATCAAAACCTTTGATATTATATGTCTTCTACATGGACATTATATTAACCCCCATAGTATGTAGAAAATAAATTTCACATATGTTAGGTCTTGATTTCTATTAATTGAAACTTATTTAAAAGTGGTGGTATTGATTTGTGCTTAAATGAAGAGTAGTAAATTTTGATCAATAATAGACTATAATTGTAAATATCATTGGAAAAAGATATAACATCATCAATGTCCTTGATAGTGTTCATGATAGATGAAAATTAAGTTAGCTCTATGTCAAGAGGTAAATATGTATGATTGAGTGTTTGAAAAAGAATATATTTATAAAATTTTCCTCTTAGATTAATTCCAATATGGAGATCTTAGTTAGTGTGTTTCTCAATTCGTTAACAATATCAAATGTTATGTTCTAATCTCTAGGTCCCATTGTGGTATGTTGGGGATGAGGAAGGATGGTGGGATTACATTTTTCTTGTATAGGTTTAGGAATCATCTTGTTATATATAGTAATAACTTGAATTGTAGTATCTATTATTTTCCAAGGGTGAGTAGTATAGGTGGGATGTGAGTAGAGATAATAAATTGGTCTAGGTGGAAGCAAAAAAAAGGGGTCCTTTGATCTCTTTATCATTGAGTATTAATTAGAGATAACTCAAAGTGAGCCATTTAGTAATGACCCTCATAAGAAAGGGACAAAAAAAGGGTGTCCCATTGTGTAAAATAAGTTTATCTTTAATATGATCCATGAGAGGAGTCACATACATGTGCATTTTTCTACAAGTGGTGGATAATAAGCATGCTAGAAAAACCACAAGACTTTATGCCAAAAATTATAAAATGGCATCCATCAAGATAACCATGATGATAGGTTGAAAACTAAAAACTAATTATATTATATAAATAAAAATGGAAACCCTACTGTTGCACTAAGTTTTTAAAATAATGTGATCAAATTAAATTAGGTTCACCAAATGTTTTAGCTACTTAAGACTTAGTGAATGTAAACCAGAGTTTGTTAAGGTGACTAAGTATAGTAAATTAGGGTAAAAATATGCAATAAATATGAACACTAATTTTAAATTGAGTAAAATTAATTTTAAATTTATAAAAATATAAATAAATAATTTTTATAAGTACTTAGCTAGAAAATGACTGAAATTGGAAATTTGGAGGCTAAAAACTAAGATAGAGGCTAAGATAAGTGTTGGAAATAGGATCCAAGTATCAAAATCCTTCTGAGATAGTAACACCCTAATTGGATAGTATATCCATGTGGCACTAGTGTTCATATTTTTTTGGTTGTGTCCTCTATCCATAATTGCTCTGAGTTTCTAGGTGGACCTATGTCTAGGCGTATCAAGCATGTTCCTATGTGCATGAGTTTTGGATCTTTGTAGATGATATTTTTTAACTTATTTTATGTGAAAACCCTAATAATACATGTTTTTAGGAATCCATTTGATACAAGTAGTAAAGTGTGTTATTAATGGGGTAGGTTGGACATCCTCAACACCCCACTATGATGAATGTTGCCTACATACCAATACTCTAGAGAGGGATCAAGCTTGATGTAGTTCTCCCCACCCAAGTGTTGGTGAAATTGAAAGTGAATCTATCATGAATGTTGGATTGAATGATTTTTAATGTTATTGAGACTAGAAACATAAGTAATCTAAGACTATAAATGTTATAGATGGTTTTATGAAAAATTAGGGTAGATTAAGGATTGATAACCTTGATTGTGAACAATGTGTTCTGAGTTTGTTTGTGTAATTTTTATCTAATTTCTATCTAGTGGTTAGAGGAATAAAATTCATGTATATATACTATCTAGGTGCTTATGTGGGCCTTAAAATAAGTTTAAGCCTATCCTAATTGGTATTTTATTTGACAAATATATACATTCATATTAAAATGAAAGAAAAGGACAATAACACCAAAACTAGGACATTAACACCATGTGCTACTGTTGTCCCTATTATGGCATTACTATCTAGGAGGCATAACCTAAGGCACTAAGGGACATGATATCAAGATGAGGGTCTAGGACTACTTTAGGGATGTTGAGGGATGTTTGTGGCCTACACAAAGGCTAGATAAGGGTGAAAATAGGCCCTAAGATAGGTCTATGACTAAGTTAGGGATGGGTGTTCTCAAGTATCACTCTTATCTCTCAAGTGTCAATTTTAGGTGATTATAATTTGAATATATTTTTTTTGCTCCAAATTTTCCATTGCATATGGCCCTAAACCTTGTGTGACATTTTATTTTCCATTGTGTGTGATTTTTTCATTCTATTCACTATGTTTCGATAAATATAAGATTGCATACTAAGCTTATTAATATTTTGGAGCTTATTAGTTCCATGATATACATCATGTACTTACCTTCATATTTATTGTGCCATGATATTTATCATGAAAATTTCCACATATTTAATACTTAGTTTATGGATATCCATTACTAAGTTAATTATTAATTTTATTTCCAATTGATATATCTATATTGACATGACACTTATATGATTCAAATACATGTCTTTTACATAATCTAATGTTTTATTATAAACTATGGTGACATATTCTTCACATGTTTTTATATGATTTACACTAACATATTTTGTATATAACATGATTAGTTTAATTGTTTTATTTTAAGATAATTAACTTAAGATCTATCCATCACTTAAAAAATATAATATAGTGGATTTTACTAGAGATTAGTCCTTATCAAACATAAACATTCAAAAATTTGAGCACATATTCCTTCAAATTATTACAAGTTTTATTTAGATTATTATAACTTTGAGTCAGATCAAAGGCATATGTGTGGTATATGTCAAAAAATTTATAGATTTTAGCATATTATTACACATATTATAGGACTCATTATATAGGTTATTATAGCTATAGCATATATGTGGCACATGTTAAATTTTAGTAGATATCATCTTATATTATCATGGGTTTTATGACTTTGGTTACTTATATTATTAGATGGAATAAAAACTTATGTATTTATCTATTTAATATTAATCATACTTATTTAAAAATGATGCTTAACCACAATTCAATATTTATTCAAATTGAGTCATATAATCCATCTACATAGGAGGATTTTAACAAAATATAGATTCTAATGCATTACTCAAGCACTACTTAGATTTATTAGAATAAATTTACTCAAATTTATTATAGTTGTATGGGGACTAAGTTATGTATAACATAACCTCTAGGAAATTATCCATTTCAAATGAAGGTTAAAACATATTAATCTCAACCCATGATATTACTCAGTAATATCTGATGGGTCATGATCACCCCATTCTCCATTATCCCCATAATACAATTCTATAGAAGATAAACTTGGTTCACATACATATAGGTTTTTATGAAGAAAGATGCAATAAAATACATGTTTGGGCAAAAACCACTATGGTTATCCTCAAGTATCACCTTCTATCCTTTTATTATATAAATCTCATTACTAAAATAAGGGTATGGATGGAGGAGAGAATTTAGACACTCATGTTTATTAGTAGACACTTGGAAATCTATAATTTTATCAAAACGTAATATACTTCACTTATGCTTAGATGCATGACTATTATTCAACATTCCTCATATACATTATATTATAAACATGCATAACACTTCCAAATAAACATTACTACTAGATAGTATCTTCCTAGTATTTGCCTAAAAATATTAATATCATTCTTAGATTTTTCCTTGGCCTCATGTCATTATTCCTATTTTTTGGATAGTACACACCTATGAGACAAGTTCACTACAATAGACTTGTCCACTTAGGGATGGAATTGAACCCCACATATTTTAATGCTATTTTATAAAATTGAAGTTTCTCATATGTGCCATCCCACATGATGGTTTGGAGGAAATCATACAACAAGCAAAATATATAAGTAAATCAATCCTAAGCATTTTTATATCTAGCATCTATTTGTAATTATTATAGAACATATATTTTAATCACTAGAAATAAACCCTAAAAGGATAAAATCACTAAGCTAAGTCTTAATATCATTTGAAAGGTAAAGTCACAGGTTATCATGTGTTTAAATCTATACACATGATTTGACAACATAATAGTATGCATAAGATTGCACACACCTATCTAGGTGTAAGAACTACATGTATTTTGACTTCCCTCTTTTGAATATTAGATATGTAAGATAAATTTACTCATAGTGGGGTGGTTAGGGTTATCTCAATGATTTCCTTTCACCACTTATCCTAGTTTTAAAATATTCATAATGTACACAACTAGGTTCAAAGAAAATAAATTTAAAACTATGATATTCACACATATTTGTAGACATTATAATGTATATCAATCCTCAATAGATATACATTAATAAAATTATAGTGGAAATTTCCATAATAAATCAAATAGGGTCACATTGTTAGGTATTTAGGGAGTACTAACTTGTATAGACATGCAATGAATATTTGTTTTTTATCCAAACATTCAAAGGCCACTTTTATAATATTATGCATGACATTATTATTTTATAGACAATAATAGACCTAAAAAAAAGCTAAGTACATCATTACTTTAGTGTTTAATATAAATAGTAAGTTACTATATTTATCTAGCTAAACTTAGATTTTTTTAATTATTATATATATTAAGAAATATTATTTATATAAGAGTTTCATGTTACTAGGGTCACATAAAACCTAAAATTAATAAAACACAAGGTTTTGAAATGTATTACCTTTCTCTCTGATGATGTAATCAACTCACCCTCCAAGTGATTTAAATACGTGAATGTGATCTGAAGCAACCTTCATACCAATGTATTTTAGTAGTTTTATATCCATATAATAAATATATTTTGCTATGGTACCTACATAATTTAATTTTTTACATATTTGTTGTTACATATAACTAATCACTATTGAACTTGTCGTCATTGAAATAGACCCTCCATGAAGTAAAAGTTTTGTGGACACCATTAAAATTATTTATAGGATTGTAATATTAATCAATCGACCACCAGTCCCTCCCATCACATTCATCGTAGGAACTAATATTATTTCATTGTTATTCACTTTTATTTCTTGTATTACCTTATATTTTTCAATTATTAATTATGAAAGTGTTAATTTCGTAACTACTTAACTATCAATTAATTTTATACAAACATTATTTATATTAGTCACATCTCGTACAATCACATTTTATCCTATATTATAAAAATATATGTGGGTTTTAGATCTAAATCATCTAAAAAATAAAAATATCTAATGAAATCCACTTCTTCTTGTGGAATCCATTATTATTCTGGTAATTCTTCATGTAGGGATTTTTTACTATTCATTAAGGATATACATCCTTTGTGAAAACTAGCCATCTATCCTTCTCTTCATCCATCAGGCTTTGTGGAATAATATTTCATCATTTTCCCTTCTTATATATATATACATACATATATATATATATATATATATAGATTTTTTATCACCTTTTACCTATTATGCACATACCTACCTAATATATGTTCACTCTTACTTATACCACCATTATACATATGAGATTATTTCCCCTCCATTATTTTACATTAATTAATAATCATTATCCAACCTATTATTCACCTATCCCATTTGAAATTATTTTACACTTCCATCCTTAATTCTTAGATTACATAATGGTGTATATTACTATGCAACCTAAAAGTATTCATAGTCTAATAAAATTAGGTCTTGGAAACAAAACCAAAATTTTATGGGAAAATATGATACATTATATTTCAATAAAATCATAATAATAAAAACAATTATAAAATGTAAAATATGTTGGATTATTACTTAATTTTAATATTAGTCACTCACCTAAAACATATAAGAGACACTGAGAACCCAAACATTAAGAATAATACAAAGACAATGGAAATTACATCATATTGCATAATGCATGCACACACTTTTCTATATTTTATCCAAAAAAATATAGTTATATACCTTTGGGACATGTCTATAGTTACATGTGTTCATATAAAAATAGTCACAAAATTTTAAAAATGTTTTACAAGTTTATATAATTTAAAAAAAAAGCTTAATATTATAAAACCTAAATCATCTCAATTTGTATGAAATGAGAAGTCTAGGGTCTTATTCATATTACTTCCCCAAAAAACTACATATGATAGATCTAGGTGTATTTTTTTATATAATGTTTTAGAATATTCTACGTATCTTGCAATATATATATATATATATATATATATATATATATATATATATATATATATATATCTTACAAGATGCGTAGAATATTCTAAAACATTATATAAAAAAATACACCTAGATCTATATATATATATATGATGAATTTCATTCTAGCTCATCTACACTTGTGTTTTGGGCTACTCTGACACATGTACTTCTATTATACCATTTGATTCATTATGATAATTTATTTTATACATTTTATACAATTTATGTGATTTTTTTTTTATGTGTGACCTTTATAAATCATTCCATTTTTATGTAAAACTTGACATATATGTTTATTTTTTGTATATACTTCAAAAATACTTATGCAATCCTTAGTTGACCACTTTGTCAAAATTATCATTTTTTAAATAATTTTACATAATCTTGGGGCCAATATCCTTCCTCTTATTAATATCCCTTGTATTTTTGATTAAAATGTGATTCACTATTATGTATATGTTGTCACAATTTATCATGATAGGGTAGATAATTCTCCTACCCTATGTCCTTCATCTCACGTTTAAGGTGGTTTTAACTAGTACACCCAACCTCAATATTTTAATTTCCCCCAAGCTCATACTAGAATAAAAATCATGTGCCTAAATATTATGATATTTTAGATCAAATTAATAATACCCATGCCAAATTTTCTATCCTAGAGTTACTCAAAAGGTTAATTATTTATAAAGATAAACTTTATAATGCCTTATCTAACTTCAATTTTCCATGCGATACTAAACCTGTGATTTATATTTTTTAATATTATGAAAAGTAACCCTAAGGTTGATAAAGAATTGAGTAATAAATTAGGGAATAAAATATGATATTACCAATAGCCACTTATTTGTCTAATAATTAATTAATTTAAATATTCTATAAATAGAAATGAATTAGAAAAGGTGTACATAGCTAGATAATATGATTAAGATGGACAAGTGGTGGGTAGGGAAGTTATGCAAGAATAGAATAACCTTTCATTAGTAGATAATAGGTGTCATAACCCTATTTAGATAATAGTGCCAACCTATATGCTAATAACACACTATGTTATTGACCTTATATGCAATAATGATGACCTTATGTAAGAGGAACAATAAAATTTAGGGAGGACCTTCACTATGTTTTGAAAAACTTGTGCCTATATGAAATAGACCTAGATAATCATTTTTTCTATGCTTTGACTGAGTTAACTGTCAAAACCTAAGACTATATGATTTTTAGGGTTTTTGATGAACATAAGTGAATAAGAGTGGTTTTAGTAGGTTAGGTTTGGCATGACCTCAACACCCCATAGTTGAAGTATTTACTTCACACTAATACCTTAAAAGGGGATCAACCCCAATGTATTTATCCCAATTTAAGTGCTAGTGTAAGTGAGTGTGATTCTATTATGTTTGATTATGAATGGTAATTTGAATTCATTGAGTGTTAATTAAGACTATAAAATTGAGTAAAAATAATACTTAGGATAATATAGATGAATGTATTTATAAATATGGGTAAATAAAGATCAATAACCTTAATTTGTATAACTATTTATAATCTTGTTCATGAAAATTTCCATCCAAGTGATAAATGATTGAGAGTGGTCTTTATATAATGTTATAATTCTTATCAATACATGAAATGAGTCTAGTTTAAACCTAATATGTTTCAAGGAGTGTAAATATATCCACTAGGGGAAATGGAAACTAAGGGTTAATAACACTACCCCTTTTTTCCAATAGTGCACTATGCTATAGACTAATGGGGGTGTGATATTGTCTATGTGGATAGCATGTGTGAAAAAGGATTGAGGATGCCTAGGTGATGGCTCAATGTGGTTATTAGTATATCTAGGAATGAGATAGATGTGTATAGAAGTTGAAAAAGATCAAAAGAGGCCTTAAGATAGGTCTAGGACTTAGTTAAGGATAGGGTGGTCTCAAGTGACACTCATTGCATTAAATGACATTTTATATGATTAAATTTTCCACCCACCCTTTATTCTATAAATGAAAAAAGTGAAATTACTAGTATAAATGAAAGATAAATGTACTTGAAATCACCTATGAGATGAATCCCATGAATGTGGGTATGAGTTTGTGAACCATGTTGCATTACATGTATTGGTGAAATCATGTGTGTGTAGTTGGTGATAAAATGGTGAATATCTTGGACTGGTTTGATGGCTTACCCAATACCCATGTGTGGGTGGATTAATAAATCAATCTGACCTTTATTCCATCATTTTCCACCCCTATTCAATGGATCATAATCTATGAATAAATTCAATTAGGCTGATGATCTATCTAACCCTCTTATTTAGGTGGATAAATAACTCAAATAGGTCATGAATCCACCATTACCTACCAATGTGTAGTATAATAAGTTGAATATAAAATTTTATTGTGTCATGAAGTTATAAAATATGGATTTGGGCCACTAAAAAATAATTAAATTCAAAATAGCTTAGGGGCCACTCAGTAATGTCAAATGGTTTTGGGCCACTAAGGAATGCTAACTAATGAAGATGGAATAAGTCATTAATCTAGTAATCCAAATGCAAAAATAGTGCTTATGGTGTCAAAAGTATACAATGCAGAGAATGACATAGAATTATCATTCCATCTAAGAGAATTGGTGAAAAACTAAGCATATGTAAAATAATATGTCATGTATATTTAACCATATTTTGATATCTGTACAAATGGATTCTAGATTGAGCTATAGTAATCTACGTCCATGAATATATAAAATTTAAATGGGAGAGATCATTCCATGCATGATGCCCCAATTTAAGTAAATGTATGTAATTCTATGTCAAAACTAATTATATATTTAGCATATCTGATAATCTATGATTGAGACTATACAAATATGAATTGTACCTACTATAGTTTTTTGGCAATTGTGTAATTTTCTATTTTTGAGGAAAATATATAATAGCATGGTGGGTAGACTACAACACACTACATTCTTGGTATTATAATAAATTATTTTACAAAAGTGTTGTTTATATTAAAAACTAAGACTAATCTATGTATGACTATATTTTGGTATATTTTCTTAAGTCTGAGTTCTATAATCTATGTTTCCATATTGAAAACTATGTTTTGAGTGCACTAGGATGGCCTAATATCTAAGATAAACCCCTATGAATCCCCCCTCTTTTAATGGGAGTTGTTAAACCTCTACAATAATTATCCTTAAAATAAAATATATGCATCATCTATGTTAGATAAAAAATAAATAATATATGCATGATAAACTAATATTATATGTATACATGACATCTGAATGTAAAAGACATTAAGCATAAGTTGGAAATGTACAATGTATTTTATATCTAACATTCAAAATGTTGTCAAGATAGATATACTAATGTAAGCATGTATATGAACATCAAATCTAAATATAATCTAAGTAAACTACTTGGTGGGATGGGGAATGATGTCCATCAAGGAACCCAAGGATAAAGGGGAAATGCATGAGGTCCCTCATGGCATCATAAAATAGATGTGAAATCAAAAATCAAGAGACACGTGTCATGGCCATGACACATATATGAAATCATACATATAACCACATGAGACACAAAAAGTAGGCAAAGGGGCCATAATATAAGGGAGATGGGAACATGCCATTAAGTCTAAGAAAAATCACACATATAAGGACATGTTTAAATGTCTGTATACATACATAATATATATGTTTGGCTAAAATTCACATGGAATGACATGTTTAAATGTACTTATAAACAATCAAGAAACATACACAAATATATGGGCACATGGCAAAATCATAAAATCAATGAAATACAATGGCATATTCAAATGCCCTTGAGTAGATGTATAATCAAAGAGACAAACAAATATATACTAGTAAAGCTAGAAATGAAAATATGCATGATCATGGGGTACTGATCCATATAATATCAAATATGTATATAAGATGAGTCTAGAGTATTAGTAGTCTAAAAAAATTGGTGTAGTATATAATTATTAATATCAAGATATAATCAATGCTAAATCTATGACTAGTATAAAAAGATATAACCTAGAAAATCAGAAGCTATGTGTATAATGCCCCTAATAGGATAACATATCAATGCCAAATTAGTAAATATGTGTATGTGCCCTTGATGGGTAGATAGTAGAAAATTTGAGTCTATGTAGAGGACTAGAGTCCTATATTAATCTACAAACACTATAATGGAATAAGTAAAGCATGTATGTATGATAAAAATAACTAAACTAAGTTAGATAACATATATATTACCTGGCAAATAGAAGGAATGTAAACATGGAAATGCATACAATCTGAAATTCATATTTTTTGAGAAATATTTGAATGTTTTTTTATTTTTGAACATATTATATTATTTTTCATATTTTTTGAGTATAAATTAGGTACAAGAAATCATGAAAATTAAACTATGTCCAAAGAGAAAGATAAAGGAACTATGTAAAATTAAATTAAAATAATGAGACTATATCCAAGTAATAATGGAAACATACTAATGGATGAGTCTTCAAAGAGACTCACTATAGATGTGACCTATATAAAGTAAATTAAGAGTGATTACTTGTGATTTGTGAAGAGGTATATGATATATGGGAACTAGATATACTGAATAAGTTTTATATGAAATTGACTTTGAAGTGTGGGTAAGAATCTATGAAGTTGACTAAAATGACATGTGAACTATGGGGATCTTAGGGATCCATATGGTATAATAAGTTTTAACTAGTGTACATTCTCTATGTGGAATGATTTGGGGATATAGTACCCATAATCTAGTGTGAATGTGGTATATAGAGGCTCTAGTCTTTGATGTAGGGGTCTATCTAATAAACATCTTCATGTGAGAGTGTGTATATGTGGTAATGTTGTATAATTATATTAAACTTGCACTAGTGTCTCGACTAATATCTGAGGTATGCTAATGGAATCTATGTTTGGATATGTTAATGGTGACTTTTGTGTAACTAGATGTGGAGTAGGTGAAGGATACTGATATGTGTTGAGAAAAACACCCCCTATCTTTATTTTTGAAAGGAGGACCCTTATATTTATTTCCAAAAAAGTCTATATTCTAGATTACATGTGAAGATTTATCTTATCTTGGATTTTAAAGCCAATTTTTTTTTAAAAGGGGAACATGTGATTTGATGCATTTGATCATGTTTACATTTTATGGTTTAAAATTGTTAATAATTATCTTCAAGGTGATTATTTGTAGGTTCCATGGAAGAAGCTAGGGTTCCTAAGGAACAAACCCTAAAGGGCATTTGAATTTGAATATTCATAGAAAATACTAGTGAGAAATTTTATTTCATTTTAATTAAATGATCCTAAGTCTAACTTTGTATTAATCTTCAAATATGTTTTTTCTTTAAAACATGACCGAATATTAATATAACACCTTAGGCTAAAATTTATACATGATCGGGTATTAATTTAAAGATTATTCTCTTTTACAAATCTAATGATAATCACTTATTTTCTGGATTTGATCCAATGGTGTTATAAGCCTAAAGTCTTTTAAAAAATACATACAACTAATGATTTGGGCCTAGTGAATATACAATAGTGATCATTTATTTAGAGGTTTCAATCCAATGGTGTGAATTAAATCTAACACCCAAAAGGACATTAATAGTTGTTAACCACTTAGGACTTGATTTGATGGTTCACATTACCTCAGAGGTTCTAATCTAATGGTGTGCATTGACTTGAAAGCTTTAGGATCTCCTAAAGTCTTTACATATGGCACTCATTCATTGGATAAGAAAATTTTATTGTCTTAAAATTGATATGTTCATTCCCATCATTTAACATCTGTGAGGATGTATTTGATATGACTAAACCCATCAAATTTAACATGAGATAGAAAGATTCTATTTTCTTAAATTTGGTACGTTCACCCCCATCATTTGACATCTATAAAGATGTATTTGATGAGACTAAACCCATCAAATTTAAACTAAAAAATCCTAAAAGCCTTAGGATCTCTTGAAGGATTTATGCATGACATTCGTTCATTGGACCAAAAAATTCTATTGTCTTAAATTTGATAGGTTTGCTCCCCTCATTTGACATCTATAAGAACGTATTTGACATGACCAAACATGTCAAATTTAACCTAGACAATCCTTGAAGCCTTGGGAACTCCATTGTCTGAAATTTTATAGGTTGACTCCAATCATTTGATGTCTATGAGGATCTATTTGATGTGATCAAACCCATCAAATTTAACTTAGACAATTTTTAAAGCCTAATGAAAGGGGGTATTTCTAAAAACCTTTTATGAAATTCCTAGATTTTTATGATGATGAGATTAGTATATAAATATCTTAGCCTAAGTTATTTTGTGTTTTTTAAACATAAAATTCTACATGAAATTTTTAAGCCTAAGATTTATATGATCATGTAACTAATTAAAAGGTACACATCTTACAAGATCTAATGGTGATCATTTTTTCATTGGATTTGATCCAATGATGCATCAAGCCCAAATCCTTTTAAAAATCTATGTGGTTAATGATCTAGCCCTAGCTAAGATCAAATGGTGATTGTTTTCTCACTAGATTTGATCCAACAGTGTGATGAAGTTGAAGACTTTCCAAAGGCCTCATGAGCTTAACCATGGCATAATTAATGAGCTAAAAGATCAAGAACCAATGAAATTCAAGGACCTATATTTAGCTTTTCAAAGAAAAATAAATGGGACTTTAGAAAACTAATAGTCACTCTTCAAATAACATTTATCATGAAAGGCATGGAACCCTACCACATAGACTCCACATAAGCATGGAGGATCAACATGAAAGATATCTCATGATTGAAAATGCAGAAGACATGATAGTAAGGTTCCATCATATCTAAGGCATGTATGAGATCAAAGTTGGATGTTTTGGTCATTAAATCCAAAAACATTTAACCCTCTATAAATAAGGCTAGAGTTAGTTTAATTGATTACATGATACTTGAGATAATTAAAAATTGAATTTTGATTAAGTGCCTTAGTAACAACTTTGATAACTTTACAACTATAATACAATGTTATCAATGATAATGGGCAAGCAATATATGAATATTGAATTAGAGCTTTATCTAACTTTAGATGGTGAAGGAAGGGTATTTAGAGACATAGAGTTGGATTTAATATCCTTTAATGTGCATGGAATTAGAAATTGGTCCAAATTATTATTCTTTATCAAGGAGTTGAAACCAATTTCCCAAGAAGAAAAGAGGAATAATTAAGTGTATTAAAGATATAAGGATTTAGTATCAATTCAAATGGCAGGCCTTCATCATGTAGCTTTTAAACTAGAGGTAATGCATTGCATTGATCTTGTTGCTTGTATATTCATTAAATACAAAATAGATGGAGAGTGGAATATTCATGAAGGAAGTATCGAGAAAGTTTCATGCATATCTCCCATGTCTTTTGAGACTTATTATAAAATCCCTTTGCCTCATGTCTATTCCTATTCCTTGAGAGAATGGACAAACTCCCAAAACCTAGATATAGTTCTCTCACCTTGGTTAATCCAAGGTTCCCATGTTTTTTAGACTTAAAATGGTGAGATTCATATTACCCAATTTAGGTAAGGTGTTAGGGTACCTATGATTTTATTAAATAGAGACTTTGGTGCCTCTTCTACTACTTATTTAAGTAAGGTTTGGGTATCTTATATCTATTGCATGTTGGAATGGAACTTAACCCCTCCTATTGGAGAGTAATAATTTTCTTCTTGGCTAAAAAATTTACAACCATCAAGAGAAAGACTTACAAGAAATTCTTTATGATGTCTTACCTCTTGGATTCACTCCTAGCCTCTATTAATTTCCTTTGCATTCAAAATTAGTATCATGATGGTAGATCTACTATTTCCAATCATTATTCAAAATTAACTATATTTAAATACAAAAATCACACATAATTCATATGTGATGGTATCTTTCCAATCTTTTTTGAGACAATCACAAGTATCCCTATGCATAAACTTTATCCTCTAATCAAAAGACAAGTGGACACCATGGGGGATGTGTGGTTTTATCTAGATTTCACTATAATAAGGATAGAGGGAATCATGGTCCAACCATATAGATTGGCTATATATGTTACTAGTAAGCTTGTAGAGCAAGAAATTACTTATCAAATCATCAAGGGAATGGATTGGCATTGCAAGAATAATAATAAAGATTAGATTCATCCCTTTCCACTGGACATTGTTATAATTGTAATCAAATATTAGAAACAACTAGAGATCATGGTGGTGCATAGGAACTCTTTTGATTTCCAACTGGATGATCTTAAGATTTGGAACCCCAATGATAGAGTGGTTAATGATATTCAAGATAAAAAGGTCCCAAAGGATAAGTAAAAAAATCAACTAGGTATGTGAGATGGTATTTACACAAAGTAAAGGAACTTTGAAGAAGTTTTTTCTAGGGTTAAAAACTACAACATAAATTTAAAACATAGGTTAGTCAGGGATAATAAGCCCTTACAATAAATATGGAAGTTATGTTGTTTACAGTATCAGTTATTTCTAAGACCATCTAGGACTACACATCAAGAACCACAAATAGAGGGACAATATTTTGAGCCTATGAAGGGAAAATTAATAAAGTCACCCCAGGTTTGACAACCTAAGGATGCAAAGGGAAAAGGTAAAGATGTGATTTAAGAGTCTAGTATAGAGCATAGACTAAGTGAAGGTCCCCAAATTTAGGCATCCCCACCAAGGCCTTCTTTCAAAATAGAAGTTATCAGCATGATTGCTTTGGAAACTAGAGAAATAGGGAAGAGTGTCCTTGCTAACATCATAGTTACTTATGGTTCAGATAAGGAAGAAGACCCATCTAAGGAAGTAGGCAAGGAATTGGTTCTATTGTGTAGTGGAAAGAGACATGAATAATTAGCCTTAGTTACTTTGGCTCTAATAAAGAGGCCTAGGTTAACTTTCACTCACCCCAATAGTTAAATAAACCTCTTCAATGATGAAAAACATATTTATGGACCAGCCATTCCTAATTGGTTTATGGGAAGTTTTAAAAAATCCCATATCTTTCTTCTTCATTGGCTTTGACTTGAGTGGACATAGGTGTTCAGGATAATGTCAAGCCTTGGTTTCATGATATGTTGAACAAATAAGTAGAGAGAAGCATCTAGATTATTCACAATAAGGAAATCCAATGGGTTGGTACCCCAAGAGCCTCTGGGTGTTCAAATGTATATATTCCTGAATAACCATAGGTGAAAGAATTTGACCCTTAGGTTTAATTTAATATAAATAAATTAACTCTTACAGAATATAGTCTAAGAAAATTATTAGTGGTACTAAGGAGTTCACCTTTTAGAAGGTGGAACCATTTTTAGGCTTAACTCCTATTCAAGGGTAGGCAGTAGGGGAGGATCCTATTTTTCAAGAGGAAGTAGCTAGTATGGTAATAGCCCAGTCAACAATGACCTTGGCTGGAGTTCAAAGAATGAAGTAGAAGATTCTCAACTTGGAGAAAGAAAAACAATATTTAGAAGCTTAGGTCTTCTTTTTAATTCTTTACAATGTATTTCAAGCATTGAATATATCTTTGATAGATGAATTCAATAATTTGAAAAGCATCAAGTCTAGATTGAGTGATTTGGGCCATCAAGCTGAGATGACACAAGCCTTAATCACTCAATGATATAATTCTCAAGCTCAGATGGCCAAGCTTAGCAAAGTACATATAATAAAATAGGCATTATATTTCAAAATGATCAAAATTAAATATCTAGACATCTTCATAGTAGTTTTGATAGATAAAAAAAGGAATTGATCACCTAAAGCAATGATGTTAAGGACTTCATCAAGAGAGACACAAACTTAGTAAACTAGATTGAGAAAATTTTAGGGAATCTATTAGATAACCCTTCTCAAACCAGTACTATAGGCCTAATCGATGATGAAGAATTCAAGTAGAGGGTTGGTACTCACATTTAAAACATCAAAGACAACAAAGTTCATTCAACTAAGGACAACCATAAGACCCTTGATACTATTATTTTTGTCAGGAAGCAAATTTTAGAAGCATAATGCATCAACGAAATTGTATCTTGGGTAGATAGTGAATTTGAAAAGTTAGTAGACACAGAAGAGGATTATCTAATGAAGCCTATAGTGGATTTTGAGCTAATCAAGGAAAAATACACCAAGGTGAAAGACTTACTCAGATAGGGATAATTGAAGGGCCCACCAATGAAATTCTTATGAGAATTTTCTTTTTGTAAAGTATATGCTAGTCTATTCGCATATACTCTTTCTTGTCACATTGACATGTGACCTTCCACATTGTATCTTTATATTAAGGACAACTATGCTTATTTTCATGTTGAGATTTTGAAAGTTAACTAGTTAACCACCTATGTTTCTTATAAATAGGTAGATGGTTACTATTTGGAGGAGAGATTTTTTGAGCAATTTATAAAAGGATCATTTAATAAAACTAAAGAATTATGAAAAGATTGGATATTTTTTTAAATGTTTATGCTATCTCTCAATTATAGAAATTTGTGTTGAATTTTAATGATTATTCCTATTTTGAGTCACATTCTTTATCATATGGTAGGTAATTTATGTTGAATGCTATATTAACTATAAATATTTCAAGTATACTTCATTTTATTTTCTCTATATTTCGATGTACTTATGTTATTTAGATCATAATATCAAAAATTTAAAGTAAACTTGGTTCCTACTTATGATTCATACTTTTCCTCTAAATCTTGCTTGATTTGTGATGTAATTTAAGCTTATGCTAATTTACAATATAAATTGGTTTAATGTGCACTCAACATAATTTGAATTTTGTCATAATATTTGATATGATAACCTACAATCATTTTTCTTCCTTCCTTAGGCTTCTTTTTGGCTTTTTTTTTTAATCAAGATTCACTATAGCTTAAAGATCATTGTTAATAATCATTTAGTTTAAACTACCAAGTCCTCAAAAGTACTAAGTATTAAAAATGTGTAGACTTTGGTGGCTCTCAACCATTAAATTAAACAAATATTGTGGAAATTTTCATACTTTTCTTCTACTTCACCATAGACAATCACCGAATAGTCACAAACTACAACTCATACCATGGATTCTCAGAATCCTTAATGAGAAGTTTTCTTCAACACTAAGAGCACCTATGGTATAGTTTGAAGCATCAAAAAGAGAAGATCTACTGGCACTAGAAGGAGGGCCTCTTTGAAGAATACTTAGTATTTTTTATGTGTATTTAGTCAAATATATCTACATTTTACATTATTATGTTTCTTTTAGCATAAATTATGTAAAGATTGGTGACCTTTATGGAAATACGGCTTTCATTCCTAAAAATTTATTAGTATTTGGAGTTAAGATGACTTATTTTGATCAAAATTGAAAATTATTTGATAATAAGAGTTTTATTTGAGTCATAAGTTGTAAATATTGGTCATCTTTGCATAATTCAGTACATCATTACACTTTTTTAGTTAAATATTGATTTCATTTGTCCTCTTATGAATAGTTTTTTGAAAATTAAGCTTAGTGTGCATATTATTTGTCATTATTTGTAAATTAATGTGTTATACCATGTTTTAAAACATGATCCTTAATATTCAAGCTATAATTACAAAGGATTAGAACTAGATCACATTCAGAACTAGAGAACCCTTAATTGAACTCAAAATTCATAGGACTAGAAAAGATAGAGGAAGATGTAGGTATTCTAAATATTTACCATCATCACCTTTGTAAGGAATTTCTATGTTTGATCTTTATCCAAGAATGGCATGGGTTAGAAGTTCCCCTATTAATATACCAGGTGTAGTTCATGATTTACCATGTAATCCTAAAAAATGTTTACCAATATTTAGTCCAACTGGTATTATGACTGCTAAAGAACATGTTAAATCTTTCAAATCTAAATTAATATTATTAAATGTTATTCATGAAGATGTAACTTTAAGGTTATTCCCATTTACATTCAAACATGTTGCATATGAATGGTTCCTTATCTTCTTGACAATTGTATGATCTTCTTGACATAATTTTTGTTGATCAATTTGGAAAGATCATAAACCCTCATGTCATCTATCATCGATTTATAACTATTAAGAGAGATAAAAGTGAACCTATTAGGTCCTTTAATGTTAGGTTCCAAAAGATGTTTATTTGTACCATGGATCCATATAAATCTAATGAGGCTTTAGCTTTGAAGGTTTATAAAGATGTTGTTGACCCCATGATTTTTGTGTTTCTGAAGAGAGCCCTTCCACTTATTATCACATTGGCTCAAGCCTATTCCGAAGAAGTGGTTATTATAGAAAAAATGTAACCCCAAGGATAGATGGATTATTCTATCCCAAATGTTATTCCTCAAATACTTGCATTAAACATTTTTCTGAATAATAACCAAAATACTCCATCCTTAAACCAATTTATTACTTTGAGTGTGTTGCCTACTAGTCATGTTGTCCTTAATAAAAATTTAGGTTTCTTAAGCCATCAAGTTACTAATGGATTTCATGACAATGACCATAAGGCTTTAGCTCCTATCAATGGCATTAATTTTAACCAAGATCAAAATATTGAGGTTAAAAAAATGAGAATGAGTCTATATTGAAAATGATATAGAAGCTTAACACTAATTTTTTGTAATTACAAAAACAAGTTGGTAATGTTAATGATAATTATGGAAGGAACTTAACTTTTCAAAAGTTCAACAAGCCTAGGAACATGTTTTAGAATGATAGTTTCTATAATAAAAAAGCTAATGAGCCTTCCTATAGCAAAAAGAATATGGATATAAACCTCATTAATATTACCTTACCAGATTATTATAGGGTGCATGATACTTCTAAGCATGGTGAGATTTATTTCATTAAGTTTTGTAAATATTTTGAAGCTTTTCAAGAAGAAATTGAAACATTTGAAGTGGTTCTAAATAAAGATGTTACTATAAATTCTTCTGAATCTAAACCATCTAACCAAGTGTATATGGTGGAAACTTTTAAATTCCCTTTTCAAGAGGATAATGAGCTTGAAAATGTTCTTGATGAAATTTAAGCATTCTAATAATTTTTGAAGACATATCCTCTAAGATATAGGGAACAAAAACAATCATTGACTACTTCTATCCCTCCTGACAATTATGGAACCCCTCTAGACACTATATCAAAGAATAATCTTGAACCCCCTAGAGGAAGTTATTCTAAGCTAATTGTTGATCCTCCAAGTAAAAATTTCTATAATATTTTGGAGGATATGAAAAGGATTAAAGTCAATATCACTTTGCATGAGCTAACTCAGATTACAAAACAAAGAGACTTACTTTTGGAATCTTTATCCATGAAAATTGGGAAGCCCCCTAAGAATGATAGTGAAAATGTAATTACTCAAGTAATCAAAGTAGAGTCTCTACCTTTTTCGCTTATAGTCAAGATATTTGGGAAGAATGTTCATAATTGTCTTTTATATTCTAGAGCCTCAACCAACATAATGCCTATTGGGATATGTGAACAACTCAGGTTAACTCCAATCAATTCTGATAGGGTAGTCACTCAATTAGATAAATCTAGAGTTAAGGTTATAGAATTATTAAATGTGTATATACAAATAGCTAGTGAATCAAGGGTTCAACAATTCATTGATAACCAAGTGGTAGAAATGTCTAGTGCTTATGGATTAATTTTGAGTAGAGAATAGACTATGGCTTTAAATGGCTATATTTTTACTGATTACGTACACTTATGGATTCTTTGGAAAGGTGTACCAAATCAAATAAGAGTGGAAACAGAACCTTGAATGAAACACATTGATCTAGATTTCAGTTTAAAAAAAGTTTCCAAGTCATGATGAAACTAATTACACAGTGTAGATCTTGTCAAGAGCTTTATAGCACTTCTTTTAGATCACAAAATGGAGTTTAAATGCCTAAGTTATAGGTTTCTAAAGTTATTTTATGATAGGCAAAATAAGGAGGTGTCACAATGTGAATGTGACAAGTGAACTAATCAGTTATTGACACATGGCAATCATTTTTGTACATTCATGTAAAAAATTTGGTTAGTGTTTTGGTTTGTTTTTAGCTTTCGATCTTTGACAACAGTCATATGGAGAAGTGTGGCCCCCACTATTGGCTCACTAGGGGCCCTCAATGAGGGTCGACACACTTGATTAAGGAGGGGTGTCTTGGCCTCCATCTCACAATGCATTGTATTTGCATTTGGTTTTAAATCATAATTTTGTACCCACTGGATGCATGTTAGATAAATCAATTGTATGATTTAAATAACTTGTAATTTTTCCTTGGTAATTCTTTGTGACTTACTTACCAAGCCCCATTACATCACATGGGAGAACCCAACACATGCCACACATTCCAACCACCTTGCTGAGTCATTATCCACATGCCTCAATATTGAAGGCAACTAAGTGAAGATCAAGATTACATACCACATCTTATACCGTGATAAATGCCAAGCCATAATGTGAGAAGAGGACATGCCACATCCACAAGACTTGTGAACATACCATGTCTTATGCCTTGAGGAAATCCAAATTAGTAGATAGGCCAAGTTGGGAAAACAACAAACCATGCTATCTTAAGCACCTTGAGCCCACCAAAAGGAGGCATTGGCATTATGTAAGGATGCCACCTAAATATTAAAAGACTTGAATTCATTTAGATTTCACCAATGTAGGATTAAAAGGATAAGTCAATCACCTAAATAGAAGGCCTATGACTTGAACCCCTGACCTCCCATGTAAAAGGGATAGGCCTTGACTACTTGAGCTATGGGTTCACAAAAAATATAAAAGGCATGAACTTGTATTTGAAGGTAAGCTTCACAATACTGTGTATTATTATTTTATAGGCTGAGAGCTAGATGGAAGCTTGGAGATAGCTAGAAAATGGAATTTTCTCCAATATTCAACTTGATACACAAAGGGTAAGCCTTTTTAAGTATATTTTGTAATAAAAAAGAGAATGCTATTATTATTATTATTATTTGGATAGACCAATAGTTTGAGTGATGGGACCAAAGCACATTCGAAAGGGATTGAAGACTGAGGAAGGATTCCATGTGATTGAGCTTGAGTTTATCAGTGTAGGTATAATTCTTGGATAGAGATCAGACCTAAGGGAAGTTGTGCAATGTCTCAAAGAATTTTTAAGCCATTTGTTGCAGAAATTTAATAGAAACTGTCCTCACTATTGGGTGGATGTAGAGAAGTAGGCAAGAGATGCCGAACTCCATTATCAATTACATGTGGTAATTTGTCATTTATTTCATGTTTTAAATTTCGTTTTCTAATTTTTAATTAATCATGAACATATGAAAGTTTTAAAAATTGATAATTTATGACATTTGATTTAAAACAAAAAAACTAGTTTAATTGGTGAATGGAAGTAAAAAAGTCTGGTGATGGTTTCAATCCAATTTGATACCAAGAACACTTTTTCCAAACAATTTGCAAGTTCTTTTGAGTATTTTTGAGAATTTTGTAAGTTTGAGAAATTTAGAATCTATATTTTTAAACTATTACTTTCAGTTTATTAGTATAGTTTATGGATCACACATGATAACAAAATATAATGTTGTTAATGAAAGGGTAAATTTCTTGGATTCTGATTTGGGAGTTTTCACTTAGAAAATTAGATTATAACCAATTTCTAAGAGTTCTCAAATTGTTGGTTTGTGAAAGTTATACATTAATGGTACCAAGTGTAAATTAGGATCAAGAGCTAGTATTGTACTGATATATCCTTTATAAAAGTAATACCATGTAGCTTATAATTTACAAATCCCTTCCACCAATAATTTAGCTAAGTATGATAATCTCATACTTGGATTTTAGTTTTCCATTAAACACAAAGTTAAGGAGCTCTTTGTCTATGGAGACTCTAAACTTGTGGTTAACCAAGTGAGGAGTAAATATCATTATAAATTATCTTATGTAAAAAGATATAAGTTTAGGGTGTCGGACTTGATCAAATATTTTGATGCCTTCAACATCTTAGTTATTATAAGAGAAGAAAAAAAATATAATAATGATCTTGCCTCTACTATAGCTAATCTCATGCATAATTATTATTATCAAAGCATTAGTATTGAGTTGGTACCATGTCTTTTAGTTCTTAATACTGTAAGTCATTTCTATGTTTTCAATGATGATCAACAAATCACTGATCTGTTAACTAATTTTGGATCTTTTAAAGCTCACATTATTGATGAAATTGATGAAAATTCTTGTGAGAAGGAACTTAATGATAAAATAATCCAATTAAGTGACAATAAAATAGCTAAAGGGATGATTTCATTAGAAAGACTATTTGATCCTGACAAGATTTATGAGGCAACTAAACAACCAAAGGTAAATGGTATAAATTATCATGTGCCAAACCTTGGTCCACATGATTAGCCCCAAATGGTGAATATAGGGAAGGTTTACATTGAAATGGAAAATAGAAAAGATATAGAGTTGATTACATAATACAAGGATCTAATTGCTTGGTCTTATGAAGATTTGAAAATATTTGATCCAATGGTCATTACCCATACTATACCTCTTTAGGAGGGTTGTAAACCCTTTAGACAAAATCATAGGCCAATAAACCCTATTTTAGAACCCATGATATTTAAAGATGTCAAGAATTTGTTAGATGAAAGGATAATGTTTCCTATTAGACATTCCACCTGGGTAGAAAATGTAATCCCATTTATAAAAAATAATGGAGAGATAAGATTTTGCATAGATTTTAGGAATCTAAATAGATCATCTGAAAATGATAATTATCCTTTACCTTCTCTAGACTAGGTTATCCAAACTATTTCAGGATCTTCCATGATGTCTTTTTTGGATGGATTTTTTGGATATAACCAGGGGCTTGCTGCTCTAGAGGATAGGATGAAAATAAATTTTACTAATAAATGGGGAGCATATTACTACAAGATATTATCTTTCTGATTAATTACTGTATGGGAAACTTAAAATTTCATACATTTAAAATGTGTATTTGATAGATGAAAAAATTATGGTGTATCTCTTAATCTCAAGAAAAGTATATTCTATGTCAATAAAGGAAACTTATTGGGACATATCATTACAAAAGATGGGATTTTTTTAGATCCTAATAGAGTAGAGCTCATCTCTAAAATTGGGTTTCCCAATAGCCAAAAATAGCTTAAGTCATTCTTTTGCAAGATTAATTTTATGATGAAAGTTATTTCAGGCTTCGCTGAGATTGCTAAAACTTTGAATGATATGCTTAAGAAGGATGCTATAGTTTCTTAGAATTAATAATCTAAGAAGGCCTTCACTAACATTAAGAAGGCAATCACTAAAGCTCTAATCCTCATAATTTTTTATTTTTCAATAGATTTCTATCTATAATTATTTGTTTTTGAGCATACTATGGTTGCAGTGTTAACTCAAAAGGTTGATGAAAATGATCATCCCACAGCTTTCATGAGCACTAAATTCAAATATTCTAAAGTGAATTATTCTATGATTGATAAACAAGATTATGCAATGGTAAAGGTAGCAAAAAAATTTAGAAATTGCCTCCTTAGAAATAAGGTACATGACATATTACTTAATCCTGCTCCAAAGCTTAGGTTGAGTCAGAATGAGATTAGAGAAAGAACATGAAAGTGGATGGAAATTATATAAGAATATGATATAGAGATAAAAATATCAAAATTAGTGAAATTTCAAGGTTTAGTTCAGATAATTGCTAGTATTGATCCAAAATGCCATGTCATGCAAATAGATCAACAAAACATCCAACCCAATAAGTGGTATGACTATTATCCATTTACTTATCAATGGTGTTTATCTCCTAGGATTTATAAGAGAAAAAAAGAGATACTTGAGGCTAAAATAATCTCATTACATCATTAAGAATGGAGTCTTGTATAAGAGGAACTTTGAGGTAATTTATCTAAGCTATGTGTCCAAGGAAGAAACAACTTGGATTATGACTAATTTCTATGAGAATCTAAGAAGTGGACACCCTTTAAGAAGAACCACAACTCAAAATATTCTTAGATCTAGATATTATTAGCCCACCTTCTTCAAAGATGCTTATAAGAATGTAAAGGAGTGTCATTTGTGCCATATTTTTAGAATAAAGGAGCCAAAGGCAGACATGTCTTTATAACCCATGATGGTGGATAAAACCTTTTGCATAATGGGTATTAGACTTTATGGGGGTAATAAACCCCAATTATTCTAAAGGTCATAAGTATGTCCTAAATATTATGGATTATTGTACTAGGTGGACTAAGTTAGTAGCCATTAAGCAATGCATAATAGAGGAGGTGATCAATTTCCTAGAGGAAAATATTTGTACTAGATTTATAACCCCAGTTTCTTTGGTTTGTGACAATGGATCTACATTTATTTCTATTGAAATGACATAATGGGCTTATTACTAAGGCATTTCACTCAATTTTTATTCTAATCAATACCCTTAAGGAAATGGTGTTTCTTAATCCATAAATAAAAATATGATGAAAGCTATCAAAAAATCTATCGAAGATAGACCTAGAACATGGCATAAACATCTTAAGTTTACATTATGGGAAAATTGAATCAAGATCAAACAAGCTCTAAGGCATCACCATTTTTTTATATGGTCAAGAACCCATATTTCCCATAAACCTTGAAGTTTCCTACGTTTGCATTCATGCAGGAATACATGGAAGACAATCAGGAACTTGCTAATTCTTATCTATTAGACTTTATTCAAATGAAAGATGCCAAAGAAAAGGAATTTATCAATTTTAGTAGGCACCAATAAACTATGAAAATATGGTTTGATAAAATATCTAATTTAAATTTGTTTAGGTAGGGAGATCTAGTCCTACTTTGGGACAAAGAACCAAAACATAAAGGTAACCATGGTAAATTCACCCCTTTATGGATTGGCCCATACCAAATTGTAAAAATATTGGGAGACAATACATTAAGGTTGAAAGATATCCAAGGAGTAGAGTTCACACTACCTACTAATGCAAAATATCTCAAACATTACTTTGTTACTATCCCACCAGGGGTCTTCATGGAATAAATGTGTAAGATTGTTAAAGTTAGAGTAGGTAAGCTAGTTAGTTACTTTTTTTGCTTTTTTTTGCTTTTTCCCTTTCTTGTTGGATTTGTATGTATTTGTTTGTTTATGTTTTCTTTCCTTTTCTTTTCTTGGTTGGTGGTATTCCCTACTTATGATGTAATCTTGTGAAATTATTATTGATTTGGAAATTGCTCAAGAAAGTGTGGGTGAATTTTACAAAAGGTGAATATCAATTCACAATAAAGTATCATGAAGAAACCAATGGCACTAATATAGATTGGTATACAAAATCAATGTCCTACAAAGATTGAAATCTTATTCTAATTTAAAACTTGGTTTTAAGAAGAGTCATATGTATATGATGTGAATTTAGTTTGTTAACTCATATTCATGCTTACACTTAAAACATGTCCTTGTCATGAACTCAAATTTCAATCAAAGGAGATTATATTAAGGCCAAAACATTTGACCAAATCCCTAAACCTTGATAATATAGTTCTCAACCTTTATTAAAAGGAAAAAAAATGATGATTAAAAAAATACTATTATCAAATCAAAAACTTCTGAAGCAAAGGTGATTCAGGTAATCTCCACCAGGGCTATAGATGTTTGGTTAGAAGTGGAGTAGGATCTTGAGTGGAAGTAAAGGTATCTCTATCAGGGCTATAGACACCTAGCTGATAGTAGAGCAATGTCCAAGCCTCCCTTAAATTAAGAATTTTAATTCTCAAAGAATATCTAAAATTCTCAAAATCAAATGCAATGGACCAAAAGGACATGAACCCAGACATTATTTCTTAAAGTTCATGACAAATAGTAAGTAGAATCAAAGTACAAACTATAGGTTTATGTTCTAATATCTATGTTTAGATTTTATACATAAGGAGCTTATTTCAATTTAAGGTTGATTTGGGAAATAATATATGTCTAAATGTGATATAGATTTCATGTACAAGTTTAAACTAAAGTCTTGTGTTCTAACATATTGTTATGTTGCCCCTGTGAGTCACCATTTGTTGAGACCAACACTTCTTATTTTTATTTTTTTGAAAGGATGACCCCTATATTTGTTTCTTAAAAGTCTATATTCTGGATTGATTGTGAAGAGTTATATTATCTTGGATTTTAAAGTCAAATAAATTTTAAAAGGGGAACATGTGCTTTGATGTATTTGATCATGTTTACGTTTCATGGTTCAAAATTGATAATAATTATCTTCAAGGTGATTAGTTGTAGGTCCCATGGAAGAATCTAGGGTTCCTAAGGAATAAATCCTGAAGGGGGTTTGAATTTGAATATTCATGAAAAATACTAGCAAGAAATTTTATTTCCTTTTGATTAAATGATCCTAAGTCTAACTTTATATTAAGCTTAAAAAATGTTTTTTATTTAAAACATGACTAAATATTAATATAAAACCTTAGGCTGAAATTTATACATGATCGGGTATTAATTTAAAGCTTATGATATTTTATAAATCTAACTATAATCACTTATTTGTTGGATTTGATCCAACGGTGTCACAAGCCCAAAGTCTTTTAAAAATGAGATACATTTAATGATTTGGGCCTAGTGAATATCTAACAATCATCATCTAACAGGTTTTGATCTAATGGTGTGAATTAAATCTTACACACAAGGATGTTAATAGTTGTTAACCACTTAGGACTTGATCTGATGGTTCACATTGCCTTAGTCTAATTTGATGGTGCACATCAACCTAGAAGCTTCAGGATCTCCTAAAGGCTTTACACATGACACTCATTCATTGGAATAGAAAATTTTATTATCTTAAAATTTACAAGTTCACTCCCATCATTTGACATCTATGAGGATGTATTTGATGAGACTAAACCCATCAAATTTAACATGAGCTAGAAATATTCTATTGTCTTAAATTTGATAAGTTTACCCTCATCATTTGATGTCTACGAGGATGTATTTGATAGGACCAAACCCATCAAATTTAAACTAAAGAATCCCAGAAGCCTTAGGATCTCCCAAAGGATTTAAGCATGGTACTTATTCATTGGACCAAAAAATTCTATTTTCTTAAATTTGATAGGTGTTCTCCCATAATTTGACATCTATGACGGCGTATTTTATGTGTCTAAACCCATAAAATTTAACCTAGACAATCCCTAAAGCCTTGGGAACTCCATTGTTTTAAATTTAATAGGTTCACTCCCATTATTTGACATCTACTAGGATGTCCTTTATGTTACTAAACCCATCAAATTTAACTTAGACAATTTTTAAATCCTAATCAAAGGGGGTATTTCTAAAAACCTTTTAAGAAATTCCTAGCTTTTTATGAAGATGAGCTTAGTATATAAAGATCTTAGCCTAAGTCATTTTGATATTTTAAAACATAAAATTCTAAATTATGTTTTTAAAACTAATATTTATATCATCATGTGACTAATTAAAAGGTAATCATCTTGTAAGATCCAATGGTGAATGCTTATTCCCTGTATTTGATCCAATGATGCATTGATCTTGAATCCTTTTAAAAAATGCATGTGGTTAATGATCTAGCCCTATCTAAGATCCAATGGTGATTGTTTGCTCTCTAGATTTGATCCAACAATGTGATGAAGTTGAGGACTTTTCAAAGGTCTCATGAGTTTGACATAGGGCATAATCAATAAGATCAAAGATAAAAAACCAATGAAATGCAAGGACCGAGATTTAGCTTTTCAAAGAAAAATAAAGGAGAGTTTTGAAAACCAATGGTCACTCTTCAAATGGCATTTATGAAATTTTATATGAAAGGCATGGAACCCTACCACATAGGCTCCACGTAAGCATGGAGGATCAAAATGAAAGATATCTCATGATTGAAAATGTAGAAGGCATGATAGTAAGGCTCCATCATATCTAAGGTACATATGAGATCAAACTTGGATGTTTTGGTCATTAAATCCAAAAACCCTGAACCCTCTATAAAGAAGGCCAAAATCAGTTCAATTAATTATATGACACTTGAGATAATTGTAAATTGAATTCAGAGTAAGTGCCTTAGTAATAACTTTGATAGCTTTGAAAATATAATATAGTGTTATCAATGGCAATGAGTAGGCAAAAAATGAAGATTGAAGCAAAGCTTTATCTAAATTTATATGGTGAAGGAAGGGTCTTTAGAGACATAGTTAGATTTAACAACCTCAAATGTGCATGAAATTAGAAATTAGTCTAAATTATTATTCTTTATGAAGGAGGTAAAACCAATTTCCCAAGAAGAAAATAGGAATTATTCAGTGTACCAAATATACAAGGATTTAGTATCAATTGAAATGGAAAGCCTTCATCATGCAACTACTAAACTAGAGGTAATGCAACACATTGATCTTCTTGCTCTTATTTTTGTTGACTATAAAATAGATGGAGAGTGGATTATTCATGAAGGAAGTATCAAAAAAAATTCATGCATAGCTCCCATGGCCTTTGAGACTTATTATAAACTCCCTTTGCCTCATGTCGATATCCCTTCCTTAAGAGAATGGACAATTTACCAAAACATTGATACAATCCTCTCACCTTAGTTAATCCAAGGTTCCCATGTTTTTAGGACCTCAAATGTTGAGATTTATATTGCCAAATTATGGGAAGGTTTTAGGGTAGCTATGACTTTATTGAATAGTGACTTTGGTGCCTCTTCTACTACTTATTTAAGTAAGGTTTTGGTATCTTATGTCCATTGCATGTTGGAGTAGAACTTAACCCCTATTATTAAAGACTTAATAATTTTCTTCTTGGCCAAACAATTTACAACCATCAAGATGAAGACTTCTAAGTAATTCTTTATGATGTATTACCTCTTTGATTCACTCCTAGCCTCTATTAATTTCCCTGGCATTTCAAATTGGTTCCTTGATGGAAGATCTACCATTCCCCATCATTATTCCAAATTACATATATTCAAATATATAACTCACATGAAATTCATATGTGATGGTATATTCCCAATATTTTTTGATATAATAATCAATATCCCTATGCCAAGCCTTCATCCTTTAATAAAAATACAAGTGGAGACCATGGGGGATGTGTGGTTTTATCTAGATTGCCTTGTAATAAGGATAGAGGGAATCATGGTCCAACCATACAAATTACCTATATATGTTCCTAGTAGGCTTACAAAGAAATAAATTGTTTATCAAATCATCTAAGGAATGGATTGGCACTAAAAGAAGAATAAGAAATCTTAGGTTCATCCCTTTCCACTAGACATTGGTAGAATTATAATCAAAGAGTGGAAATAGCTAGAGATCATGGTGGTACATAGGAACTCTTTTGATTTCCAACTAGATGATATTAAGATGTGGGAACCCAATGATAGAGTGAATAACCATATTTGAGATAAAAAGGTCCCAAAGATTGAGTATAAACATTAACTAGGTGTGGGACATGTTATTTACACAAAGGCAAGGAACTTTGAAGAATTCTTATCTACGGTTAAAAACTACAATATAAATTTAGAACATAGGATAGTTAAGGATAATAAGCCTTCATGGTAAATATGGTATTTACATCCTTTACAATATCAATTATTGTCAAGACCATTTGGGACTACACATCAAGAGCCACATGTTGAGGGACAATCTTATGAGCCCAAATAGGGAGAATTGACAAATTCACCCTAGGTTGGGTAACTTGAGGATGTAAAGGGAAAAGGTAAAGATGTGATTCAGGGGTCTAACAAAGAGCATAGACTTGGGGAAGGTCCTGAAATGTAAGCATCCCCACCAAGGCCTTCTTCCCTAATAGAATTTATCAGCATAATTGCTTTGAAAATTAGAGAAATAGTGTAGAGTGTCATTGCTAACATCACAACTACTTATGGTTTGGATAAATAAGAAGACCCATTTGAGGAAGCAAGAAAGGAATTAGTTCCATTGGGTAGTGGAAAGAGATTGGCAGAATTAGCCTTAGTTCCTATGGCTCCAAGAAAGAGACCTAGGTTAAATTTCACTCACCCTAATAGTGAAATAAACATCTTCAGTGATGAAAATCCTATTTATGGACTAGCCATTCTTGATTGGTTTGTGTATGGGAAGTTGTAGAAAATCCCATCTCTTTCTCCTTCATTGGATTTGAATTGAGTAGACATAGGTGTTTAGGACAATGTCAAGCCTTGGATTCAAGATATGTTGAACAAACAAGCAAAGAGAAAAATTCAGATTCTTCACAATAAGGAAAGCCAATGGGTTGGTACCCCAGGAGCCTCTAGGTGTTCAAATGTAGATATTCCTAAACAACCATAGGTGAAAGAATTTGACCTTGAGGTCCAATTTAATCTAGATACATAAACTCTTGAGAGATTATAGACCAAAAAAATTACTGTTGGTACTGAGGAGTTTACCTTTCATAAGGTGGAACCATTTTTAGGCTTAACTCTTATTCCATGGGAAGTAGTAGGCGAGCATCCTATTTTTCAATAAGATGTATTTAGTATGGTAATAACCTAGTCAACAATGACCTTGGATGGATTTCAAAGAATGAAGTAGAAGATTATCAACTTGGAGAAAGAAAAATAATATTTAGAAGCTCAAGTCTTCCTTTTAATTCTTTAGGATGTATTACAAGCATGGAATATATCCTTGATGGATGCATTCAAGAATTTGAAAAACATCAAGTCTAGATTGAGCGGTTTAGACAATCAAGCTGATATGGTGCAAGCCTTAATCACTTAATGATAGAATTCTCAAGCTCAAATGGTTGAGCTTAGTAAGGTGCATATAATAAAGCAGACATTAGAATTTAAGATTATCAAAATTAAACATCTGGACATATTCATGGTAGTTTTAATAGATAAACAAGAAGATTTGATCACTTGGAGAAATTATGTTAAGGAATTCATCAGGAGAGACACAAAATTAGTAAACTAAATTGAGAAACTTTTGGGGAATTTATTTTATAAACCTTCTCAAACCATTACTATAGGCATGATTGAAGATGAAAAATTAAAGCAAAGGGTTGGTACTCACATTAAAATCATAAAATATAGTAAAGGTCATTCAAATAAGGAAAACCATAAGACCCTTGATACCATTATTTTTGTAGGGAAGCAAATTGTAGAAGCATAATGTATCAAAGAACTTGTATCTTAGGTAGAAAGTGAATTTGTGCTATGTACCTAGGGATATGATGTATTGATGTATATGGGTTGATGGAGATGCTGACATGTGGCACACATCCCCTTAGTTAGTTATATGGGTACAATATAATAGGATAATAGAGTAACTTGTGGAAGTAGTATATTGGGTAATGGTCGGCCTACATTGGGATTAGGAGGTTATTCATCCATGGGTTAGATAGATGTATATATATAGGAGATGATTATCATGGTAAAGATATCAAGTAAGCATTGAGTCTTCTATTGTAAGAGGATATTGGAGGTTGTCCCCTCAAAGAGACATTGTGGAGTTATTCCTTTGTAAAGGAGTATTATATGGTGTTTCCCTACCTTAAGGGTATTTCTGCATATATTGAATAATCAAGATCATTACAAGTGGTATCAGAGCTTCGATTTGGGCAATTTGTATGGAGCGAAACACTAATTTCACTATATCTTCTGAAATGTAAGGAAATTTTATTTGAAAATTTTATTAAAGATGTAATAAAATATAATAGAAGCGTAGTAAAAATTTTAGAATTTTTTGATTCATTTTGAGAGATTTATTGATATTTTAGGTTTTATAATAATTTCTCTATATCTTCCGAAATATATATAATTTTTATTCGAAATTTTTATTGGAGATGTAAGAAGATTTAAGAGAAGCACAGTAAAAATTTCAGAATTTTTTGAGTTTCTTGGAGTGATTTATTGCGATTTTATGGATCAATTTTGACATTTTAGGGTTTCATGAACCCTAATTTATTTGTGGATCATGGAGTAGAAAAAAATTTTAGGGGAGGATGATATTGATGCTAAATAATGGTGTATCCTTTTGGAGAATCATTTTAGAAAAACATTTGGGCAAAGATGATTAACTCCTTTTTTGTCTGGGCCTGCACTAGATTGGTTTGATCAGTTGAGTTGTATAGAAAGGTTTTCTTCATGGAAAGAAATGGAACATATTTTTTTAGATTGATGGGCTATAAAACAAGAACCAAAAAAAGAAGAATCAATAGAAGAAGAAGTAGAAAAAGAAGAAGAAGAAATAGAAGAATTAGTAGAAGAAAAAGAAGAAGAAGAAGTAGAAGAAGCAATAGAAGAAGAAGCAGATGATGATGATGATGATGATGATGAAGAAGAAGAAGAAGAAGAAGAAGAAGAATTGGATGATAAAGGTTCAAATTATTTGGCTCCAAATAAATCTGAGTCAATTTTTCAATTTCATGGATGCATTCAAAAGAAAAGGGTTATTGTGTCCATAAACGCTACCAGTAAGTATAACTTCATCAACATGAATGTGTCCAAGCATCTACATGTTCAAGCAAAGAATATCAGAGAATTTCAAGTAGATGGTAAGAATATTTTTAAATATTTGAAGATCTGAAGCTTGTTATGGAAAAATATGTTTTGCATTCAGATTTTTATGTTTTAGATATGGATGATGTGGATATAGTTCTTGGATATCCATGGTTAGAGACTTTGGGAATAATGAATATTAATATTCAAAAAAAGTTCATGAAGTTTTGGTATAGGAAAAATAAGATCACTTTACAAGATATCATAGTGAAAAAGGCACCAATAACAATCCAGGTAGATTATGAGGATAAGATGGAAATAGGTGATGAAGATTCAAATGATATAGATAAAGACACACTACAAATGAGCACTTCATCTACTCAAGAGACAAAGAAGGAAAATGTGGAAGAGGTAGAAGCAAAGGTGGATAAGGTCAAAGTATTGGAAAAGGTTGAGGTATATAGACACCCACATCATCATGAGAGGAAACAATCATGGAACCAGGTGAGCAAGTGTCATAATAACAATCATTTTGTCTATACATGAAATAAAATTTCCAATAATTATGGATATGCATGGAATCAAAAAAAAGTACTATGGCACATGGAATGGATGGGAATCACTATGACTATGCATGGAAGATTACCTTCTATGGTCATGGTTGGAATCAGAGTAGTGCAGCGGAATATGGTACATGGAATAAAAAGAGGAATAATTATGATTGGACACCAAAGAAGTATAATTATGATCATAAATGTAAAAAGAAGAGCACAAGGGAATTTAGAAACAAGCTTGGAGAGCTATCACTTGCCAAGATCACATATGGATGGCTAGATGATCAAGATTAGAGACAAGTGTGCAACGATTTGAAGCACACTCATTATTTGGTTTCTTCCTATGTTTTGAGGATGAAACATGTCAAGGAGGGAAGGAATGCTATGTACCTAGGGATATGATATACTGATGTATATGGGTTGATGGAGATGTCGACATGTGGCACACATACCCTTAGTTAGTTATATGGGTACAATATATTAGGATAATAGAGTAACTTGTGGAAGTAGTATATTGGGTAATGGTCGGACTACATTGGGATTAGGAGGTTATCCATCCATGGGTTAGATAGATGTATATATATAGGAGATGATTATCATGGTAAAGATATCAAGTAAGCATTGAGTCTTCTATTGTAAGAGGATATTGGAGGTTGTCCCCTCGAAGAGACATTGTGGAGTTATTCCTTCCTAAAGGAGTATTATATGGTGTTCCCCTACCTTAAGGGTATTTTTTCATATATTGATAATCAAGATCATTACAATTTGATAAGTTAGCAGACAAAGAAGAGGATTGTCTAATGAGTCTGATAGTGGATTTTGAGTTGATCAAGGAAAAATATTCCAAGGTGAAAGACTTCCTTAGGTGGGGCTAATTAAAGGGCCCACCAATGAAATTCTTAAGAGAATTTTATTTTTGTAAAGTATATGATAGTTTGTTAGAATATACTCTTTCTTGTCATGTTGACATGTGAATTTCCACATTGTATCTTTATATTAATGACAACTATCCTTATTCACATGTTGATATTTTGAAAGTAAATTTGTTAACTACCTATATTTATTATAAATAGGTATATGGTTACCATTTGTAGGAGAGATTTTTATAATAATTGATACCAAGATCATTTAATACAACTAAGGAATTTTGAAAAGATTATCTAGATAGTTTTGTTAAATGTCTATGATATCTCTCAATTGTATAAATTCATGTTGAATTAGAATGATTATTCTTATTTTGAGTCACATTCTTTATCATATGGTAGTTAATTTATGCTAAATACTAGATTAACTATAAATATTTCAAGTATACATCATTTTATTTTCTCTACATTTTGATGTACTTATGTTATTCAAATCATAATAGTAAACTTTTAAAGTAAACTTGGTTCCTACTTATGATTCATATGTTTCCTCTCAATCTTGCCTGATTTGTGATATAATACGAGATTATGTTATTTTATAACATAAATTGGTTTAATTTTCACTTAGTTTAATTTGAATTTTGTTATAATATTTGATATGAAAACCTGCAATCATGTCTCTTCCTTCCTTACACTTCCTTTTTCTTATTTTTTTATCAAGATTCACTCTATCTTAAAGATAATTGTTAATAATAATTTAGTTTAAACTTTTGAGTCCTCAAAATTACTAAGTATTCAAATTGTGTAGACCCTAGTGGCTCCTAACCACTAAATCAAATAAATATTGTGGATAGTTTTCATACTTTGCTTCTATTTCACCACAGACAATCACTGAATATTCGCAAACTGTAACTCATGCCATGTATTCTCAGAATCCTAAAATGAGAAGTGTTCTTCAACACTAAGATCACCTATGGTGTAGTTTGAAGAATCAACAATATGGAAAGCCCTCAACTATAGAAACCCAGTTAGTATGTATATACTTAAGACATATGTGTATGATAGAGAGAATTAATTGAGGCTACTATATCCAATACCTACCTAGTAACATATCAAATATTCTAGCACTAGCTATAATGAAGAGTCTGGTGGTCACATGTGTGGGCCCAAACTGTAATGAAAGTATGATCTCCCTAATGGATCTTTGGATAGGGACATTAAATCCATAATTAACTTAATGTATTTTATAAATATCTTGAGCTAAATAGTCTTATTGATGTAGAAGTGTAATAGTATGATACACACCAATTATATTATGTATAGGGTATGTGTCTATTATATGAGTATGATAGGATGTTGGTGGTTGATGTGCCTCACAAGTATAATGAACACTTTATGTTTTTGATATCTCATTAGTTGTATGTTTTAGAAATGGATCAAAAAATATTTTCATTACTTTTACTTTAGTTGGTTGTGATTTTGGTGTTTTTATATGGATGATCTCATTAATGATATTCACATATATCAAATCTTAGATCTTACGTCATAATTAATATATTTTTAGTATGATTTTAGACCATATGATAATCACAAAATGCATTGGAATGATAATTATTTGGAAGAGTCCTAGTCATATCAACCTATTTTATTGGAAGGAGAGATATGATATTGCATTCCAAACATTAATGGAGAACATAAGATGGTGATTCAATAAGCTTCATAGAATCCTTGGAAGAGTTGACAAAACCACACTATGAAATTGTTCTAAGGTTACATTAATTAACATATTTAAATCTTTCTTATTTTTATTGGTCCTCACATTATATGGGATCTTATTTGAACTCCTATTATTGGAAGTCAATTCGATTATGTATTTTAACTTTCCCATGGAGAAAAGTTTGACTTCTCATTCCTTCAATGTGTGGAATAGATATATAAATGTATAATGAATTTATTTAGATGATTCACAACAATAGAATTATATATTTCATAATTAAGATAAGAATAAATAAATCCACAAAAACAATTGGAAAAAGAGTATAATACTCGAATATTATGATTGAGCCGCTTTGAGGGGGTAACCTCCATAATAATTCAATAAGAATATAATTCATAGTATGATGATAAAATACTAACCACTACCTCCTATATATATTGTACTTAGATAAGGTTTTTCCATATGTCAACCATACTAAGAACATAGAGAAATTCAATAAGATCATATGAAGGTGTGTAAGCCACAAGTCAGCCACACATATCCTTGGACACAATATAGGTTAACAATGTAACATGCCAATCTCATTATAAAAAAATTGTATTCAATGTTTAATCAAACCAATATTTTATTTCAATAATTCTTCATCCTCCCATGTTGCATCTTCATAATGCAGGTTCTTCCATTTGATAAAATACTCGTTAATGGATCTAGTCTGTAGTTATTTAGTAAATGTGTGAATGATCTTTTCACGCTCCATAATGACTCATTTTTATTCACATAATTAGGGTAACTTATTATAAAATCAAAATTTAATTCCAATGACATTATTTAGGTAAGATACATGTAATACTGAATGTATGGGAGTGGATAGAGGTAATTCCATCTTGTAATCCACACTACCAATTTTTGCAAGATCTGATAAGGGCCATAATATACTTAGGTGAAGCTTGTTATCCTTTTTTTATTTATTTAGATACATATACTTATATGGATAAAAATTCATAAAGTCCTAATCACCTATCATAAAATTTCACTCATTGTAGTGTTGATCTACTTATTGATTCATTCAATTTTGTGCCATTGTTAAATTCTCTCATAAACAAACTAGCACCTCATGTTGATGGTGAATGTGTTACTCAACAAATTTAACCTTAGGATACATTATGATACCTACGCAATGCCCACAAAGGGAGACATCTTTAAATAAGTGTAAAAAGAAGTGGTAGACCAACATTTAGCAAGTGGAAACCAATGAACCCATTTGTCTTATTATCAGAAACAAAATAAATAAGATACCCTTTTATACATTTTTTAACTATCCCTATTTATATATAAGATTGAGGATGATATGATGATATACGATCCAATTAGGTTCCCAAACATGAAAATAATTTATTCTAAAATTATTACTAAATATGGGATATTAGTCACTTACAATGATCTTTGGAGTACCATGCAATTTATGAACTATATTGAGAAAAGTAAAGTAAAATCTAATGTACTAACAATAAATGTCTATGATAATGAATAAAAATTAGCATAATTGGTGAGTTGATCCACAATTACCATGATAACATTTTGACCATTAGACCATGGTAAACCTATAATGAAATCCATGAAAACCTCTTCCAAACATTTTCTAGGGATGGATAAAGGTTGCAAAAGACTTGGGGTCTTAATGGTTTCACCTTTTGTTTTGACATCCATTCAACTACATATTTTTGGGCATTGCTGTTAATTCCTTTGCAAAATAAATCCCACTAAATTCTATGATATGTTTTCAAAAATATGGAATAACCTCCAAGTGGAGAGGCATGGATTTCCTAAATAATTTTATGTTTGAGAGAATGCTTAGAGAGGTATAATCTATATTTATACCATAATATATTCCCCTTTCATGTAAAATTTTAATTTTATTAGAACTCTCTTAAAGATTTTGAATCTAATCCTTGGTATCAAAGTCATTTTCCTATTCATATCTTACTTCCTATATCCAATCTACTTACCACATGGTCATGGCACATAATAATGCCTGAATTGGTTCATCCTATTGAGAGAGGGCATCTAACACCACATTATATTTTAAGATATTATACACTATTTCAAAATCATATCCTAACATTTTAGTCAGTCATTTATTTTTTCTTTTAAATTACAATCATTTATCCAAAAAAAATTTGATTCTACCATGATCATTCTTTACCTGAAAGTAATGATCCATCAGATAAGGTCTTCATTATTTCACTACATGCATAATACCCATCATCTATTTATCATAGATTATTTTGAGTCTATTTTTCCCATTAGTTGGAAAATTTAAAATTCCATTGGTCTACCTTTTTGCTTAAATACAACCCCCATGCCATATCATGATGTGTCACACTCCATAGCAATTTTTTTTGAAAAATCAAAAGTAGACAAAACTAGAGTGGTGAAAATATCCATTTTCAATTGTTTAAATTAATTAATAGCTAAATATATACACTATAAGGAGCATTTAATTAAAAAATTATTGAGTTTGGATGTAACATAATTTTGACAAACCTATGATAGTGACCAGTTAGACCCATAAATCCTTGAAGGCTCTTGAGGGTCTTCAAAACTTACCACTCCATAATTGCTTGAATTTTTTTAAGATAAAATTTCATTCCTTAATGTGAAATAATATGAATTAATTAATCCATCTCTTGGACACCAAAATCATATTTATAAGGCCTAAAAATATAAAATTTCTAAAACATATCATCAAAAATTACTAATACAAATTTTCTTAAAAATGACTTAAAAATAGTATTCATTAAACTTTGAAATGTAGATGGTGTGTTTTTGATGCCAAAAGTCATGACCATAAATTCATAATGGATTTCATGAGTTTTAATATCTATTTGAGGCATGTCCTCATCATGGATTCAAATTTCATGATACCCAAAATGAAGGTATAACTTGGTAAAATAAACAACACCATGCAATTCATCTAATAAATCATAAATTACTAAAATATGAAAGTTATCTTTGATGGTGTACTTTTTAAATTCTCTATAGTCTAGGTGCATATTCCAAATTTCATCCTTTCTTCACACCATGGCCATTGAGAAGAAATATTCACTTTGATTATGTTAAATGATTCCTAACTCCAACATCTCATGTACCATATTTTTAATTTCACTCTTTAGAGCATAGGGATACTTGTAGAGTCTGATGTTGGGTGGTGTACTTCCTACTATTATCTTAATGGAATGATCATGTGCATGACTTGGAGTATGTCCTTTCGGCATGCCACCAAAAATAGTAGAATAGTCATCCAACACCCTTTTAAAATTATGATGTGTATAATCCTTGGTTGGTTAAAACTCTATGGAAAGTAAGTGTGCCACAAATCCTTTTGCACATTTTCTAAGAGTCTTTTTCATTTGATAATAACTAACTAGTTGTCTATTTTTAGCCCATAATCCATGTAGTTCAAAATTATTTCCTTCTTAATGGAACCTCATGAAAATTTCCTAGAAATTCATCTGAATAGTACCCAAAGTGGTGACCCAATACACTCCAAAAATAATGTTATCTCTTCCCATGGGAATACCAAATATATGGAAATTTAGAAAGTATTCTTCCATACTAAGCTTAATGCTATGGTTTTTAATAGAATATTTGACTATATGACCATCTATAATCATGAGTCAAATTATAGATCTAGGTAAATGAAATAGTTCAAATGAGTAGCCAACTTATTGTTGATGAAGTTATATGTACTCCCATAATAAATTAACATAGTCACCTTATTTTTCCTCTTAAAATCAACCACTTTAAGATTTTAAGGAGTACTAACTCCTAAAATTACATTTTAGTAAATAGTAGGTTGAGAATAATCAGACTCATCTTTGGGTTCTTTCAAACATGCCCCTAAAGTTGCATCATCTTCTTCCTCCTCATTGACACCTATAATGTAAAAAAACTTATTTTAAGCACATCAATGTATATTTCTCCATTTTTTATCGCATATAAAACAAAAACCTTTTGGATGATTTATTCAACTAGATGAGGTGTCAATTTGGTAAGCTATGGAAATGATGGTTTTTGGAGGGTGCATTCATGCACATTAGTGAAAGGTCTTCATTTGGTCAACTCTTTTTCCTCAACTAGACATACCCTCAACATGGATTTAGATACATTAATAGGATGAAAAATGTGAACACATAATTGGATGTTATCTTTGAGGCCACCTAAAAATAAGTTAGTCATATTTTCCTCAGTGGTATCTTCCACATGTAAGGAGAGATTCTAAAATTGATATATGTAATCATTTACTATCTTAGTTTGGCACAACTTGGATAATTAGATGAATTAGTTTTCTAAGACATCATTTCAATAGTGGAGATATATATCTTTATATAATATAGTCTAGGAAACCAATAGACATTTATTTTTCTTTTGAGCACACAACTAATGATACCAAATAAATTTCTGAAGTTCTAGATATAAAGAGGCCAATCCCACCTTTTGTAAAGAGTGATTCTGATGTAGATCAAATAAAATTTCAATTTAAATAATCCATGTGAGTTTATAATTACCATGAATCTTTCACATGTCCACTTTTGGAAACAATGACTTCATATCATGGGTGGCATTGTGATTATTTGGAGGAAAAGAACCAAACTGAAGTGGTGGAGGGTTATTTTAAAATTACTAAGTTTAAAAGTTATCTAAATACCTAGTGACTTCTTGTAATTTTTTCTATAGTCTATTTAGGTCCCTTCTCATTCCTATTATGTCCCATTTAACCACATTAAGATCATCTTTCTACACCATTCCCTAAAGCTTTTACTTAAGTTGTTGAACTACCTCTAAAATACTCATATCAAAAGTTTATGACTCCATGTCATCTTTGTGAGGAGTTTAAGGCATTTCTTTCCCTTTCCCATGACCACAAGTGTTAGGTCCTACCATTAACAAACCTTATAAGGGTTGTGTCCTAAAAAAATGCATTAGGGAATGATACCATTGTAATTTCTTCACCAAGATGAATCCAATGACTACTAATGTATACAAGGTAAAAGTAATTTCTAGACTTATTTCTTTTACTAGAGTTTTTTTTTTTGTTAAAAACCTCACGAACAAAAATATGGATGATGAAAAAATTCAAGTCCTCCTAGACCATAAGTTTTTTTCAACCCTCTAGTGCTTAGGAAGATAGACCTAAAAAAAATATGTTGCAAAAGCTTACCCAAATTAAAGCTCAGATACCACTTGTAATGAAATTACTAAGATTATTTACAATAATAGAATTGTGTGTCATAAAATTGAGATGAAAATAAACATATCTAGAATAGGAATTACTGAAAGATAAGAATACTTAAATGTAATTATTGAGCCACTTCAAGGGGACAACCTCCACAATAATACAATAAGAACAAAATTCACAATATGATAATAAAATATAAACCACTACCTCATATATACTTTAATTGGCCAAGGTTATTATATAGGCCAACCATACTAAGAACATAGATAAATACAACAAGATAATATGAAGGTGTGTAACCCATAAGTCAGCCAGACATATCCCTAGATGCATTATAGGCTAACATCATATTAAAATATTGGAAACATTTAAAAGAATATAGATTCATGTAATTATGGTAATAAAATTTGCTTGAATATGTCTTGAAGTTCTCTACCTACCATGGGGATAGTCATATTTACTAATATAGTTTTATATTACAAGATATATTTAATTATTTCTCATTATATTTTTGATTTAATCAAAAAGCTTGAGTATACAAGACTTTTTCACTGATGTTTAATAAAAAATGTGACAAAAACATATATATAATTGGATTAAATGTTATAATTTACTGATTAGGAAGATCATACATCCATTATAATGCATAATCTTTTAAATTAGAAGGGAACAACCTAGTCAAGAGCTGATCATTAGACATGTATTCCAAACATGCTACCTAAAAATCACATAGATGATACTCTAGGTCAACCTTACCATCGTATAGAGTAATCTTGGGTGCCAAAAATTTGGATTACAAATGAGTTGTCAGTATATGCTATGCCAATGGTGTATATAGGAGAACATGATAGTCCAAGGCATGAGATGGTCTAGTGGAACCCTGATTAAGATGTAGCACCTTGACCTATAGAGAATGGATCTCAAGCGTAATGGATTTTACATATCAATAGGAGGGATGCACTCTAGCCATATGAGGTGTTAGCAATGGTGATATTTACCCAGTTATAATAAGTTATTATAGAATCTGAGTTACCACCATAGTAGGTGTAATAATATTATCATTTATGGGGTTTGAGGATTGACCAAAAATAGAATTTAAAATATCCTCTTGAATAATATGAATAAGGTTATCTTGCATATTTTATTTCTTAGAAATGAAAATTTTTAATTGTCTCTTATTAGTCTCATCAAATCAATTATCAAATTCTACCCTTGTAGGTTGGAGAGTAGGAAAAAAAAAGTTCTATAGTTTGAATCTTTGAAGAAATTAAATCTAAGATATATTGTAGAAATAAAATAATGAATCATATCTAAAATATTAAAATTAATTACTAAGCACAAAAAAATAAGGATATAAACCATAAGAGTACTTAGGATTAGGGTTTGGGTAATATTTAAAGTATGTTAGGTTCACCAAATGATTTATCTTTTTTAATATTATGGAATGTAACCCTACATTTCATAAAGAAATGATTAATAAATCAAGGAATAAAATGTTATATTATCAACATCCACTAGTTTATATAATAATTAATTTATTTGAATATTCTATAGATAATAATGAATTATAAAATGTGTACTTAGATAGAAAATATGATTGAGACTAAAAAGTGGTGGGTACAAAAGGGATGAAAGTATAGTGTAGTCTCTTCAATATAGAATACATGTCAAAATCCTATTCATACGATAATGTGACTCTCTTTTCTAATAGTTCACTACAATATTAACCTTATTTGTAGCACTAATAAAATTGTGCATGAGGAATAATGAAATTTGGGGAGGACCTTCAATTTATTTTAGGAAGCTTGTGCTTGTATGACTGAGACCTATATCATCATTTATTTTGTGATTTGACTAATTTCAATATAAAACACTAAGCCTCCATGATTTATAGGGTTTTTGATGAACACAAGTGAAATAAGAGTGGTGTTATAAGTATGCATTATGTGTAACCTCAACACCCCATGTGGTAAATGTTGCTTGCATACCCATACCTCAAAATAGGATAAAAATTGATGTAGTTATCCCAATCTAAGTGTTGGTGCAAGTGAGTGATAATGTAGGTGTTGTGCACATCCCTATATTTAATGAGGTATCCTCTAACATGTTAAGATCTCAATGGAGGTAAACTCCACTCTAGGCATGAGTTTTAGGTATGGGTTAAACAACTTGGTGGTGGAATGTTAGGTTGAGAATACATATTATTAACTAGGTGTGCTTGTAATGAAATTAATCCTAGTAAAGAAATTAAAAACTAGTTGGGTTGGATGGATGGAAACTATTCTAAAATGGGTAGATATTAGTGAAAACAACTTCAAAAAGAAGGAAGGGTATAAAATAAAATAAATCTATATGGATTCAAGGGATCACTTCTTGGTTGGTTCCTTTGTTGAAAAGTTTCTTTAGAACTAATGCTTAGTACTTGTATCTATTTCACACTCACAAATAAACATAGCTATGTAGTATATGATGAAATGGTATATAAAACTCAAGGGTATCAACTAAATGTTGCTCCTTTTATATTATTTATTGTACACCCTTACTCAAGAGATTACATTTAAAACAAAAAAGGTATCTAGGGAAGATATGGATCACACCTATAAGACTATATCAAAGGGAAAAACTATTGTACACCTATAAAATTAAGATAGTCAACCAATTTCTTAAAATCAATAACACTTATTAACTATTCAATAAAATTTTCACATCTAAAATTAGTAAACATCAATGATAATAACATGAATTCTCAGTATATTGTTCACACTTCAAAATAAAAAATTAAAATAATCAATGGAAATAAAACCTTAATTACAAATAAATGGAATGAAAATACATCTATATAGTTTCATGAAAATTGAAATGACTTATTCCTGTATTGATAAATTTTTGACCCTTTTAAATGAGGCATTACATGAATGAATATAGTTAGGGAGGGTTAAATTCATCCTATAAGTAAATACAAATTCAAAGTCAAATTTGATAATTAGAACTTTAGTTCTAATTTTAAAGCCAAAATTGCATGTATAATTATAGATAATTATAACTGTGTCAAAAAATAAGTTTTCATGTATAATGCCATGCAACATTTTTATGATTACATTTTCATATGCTAATTTTTGAATTAATATGTCAAGTAAAAGTAAATTATAGTTAAATATACTAGACCTATATACATGATTACATAAAAAATTATCCTTTAACAAATAAGGTTTGTTTCTGTTTGGTGACTTCATGGTGATGCTTATCATTATGGTAGGCATTGATGTGGTTGGTGGAACTAAATTTATATCTAGTGTATTACATTTTTTCGTATCCTCCATTTAATACAAATACTTAAATCTAACATCATTATATTATATTATTATGTCCATGTTAAAAATAGGGTGTATGTGTACCCTGTTTGTTTACTACATTATGCATGCATGTTAATCTTTAGTGATCCTAAAGTTGTTTTAGAATATCTCAACTTCTATGACTTTATTCCATGATAAATTAATCTCATATTCAATATCCTATAATTTTAATCCCTAAATATTCTACTTAAATCTAGTTGAGGCTTGTTGGACAAGTTGGTTAAAACCAACTCTACTTATTAGCTTGCTTGTAGAGTCCCTTTCGTGTGAAAGCTTTAACTCCTCCAGAATTTGAAAAATAAGTCTCTCATGCTCTATATATTTGGGCATTATTTATTCTTGTGTCTAGATGACAACTAGGTTGAGGGAATTTGAAGCCTCTAATGGTGTAATTAAATTGAGATTGCTATGTGCCTTATTTTTTATGTAAAGAATAAGGAATTTTAGATTATTGTCATCTTTAAAGATTAAATAATTTACCTAATTTAATTATTTGAGGGTTTAATTAATCCATATTTTAATAAATGACATCCAAAATGTTTTAAATTCTTAAATTTAAAAATTTCACATCTATTTTAGTTTTCATAGGAACATGAATGGTTTGTTATTGTTCTCTAATTTATTATAAATCTTTTTCAAAATCCCTTATTGATAGTTATATAAATTAATGTAGATTGTGTAAATCATCCATGTGTGTCTTAAAATATGATTTAAAATCCTCAATATAGGGAGACTACCCTAGTTTCCTTTTCTTCCTCTTTAATATGGAGAAAACATCTTGTCTCTCCTCTAGAATCAAACCCCTTCTAGCATTATCCTCTAGATACTCCTTGTGGATTTATCAAAAATGGATCTTACTATGGATAGATATATGATTTTAAGGTTTGATATTTTAGAATATTAAGATTCTAAATCTAATGGTCACTATGGGATGACCCATTTGGTTGATTCTATTTGTTGAATGTCTTGGGCTATAATATCAACAAATAAATCCACTGAATACTTATTCAAGGCCTCTTCAAGTAATGGGTTTGGAAGGGAAGGCCAAATTATCTTAGACCAATCCACACCACCATATTGGGGAAATGGGTGGATTGTATACACTTGTTTATTTTTCCTAGCCTTGTTAGATTATACTATGGTGGTAGCCTAAGAAAAACTAGAAGAAGGAATTAAAAATCCTAATTAAATAGATGACACATGTAGCTAAAGACTTTTCAATGATCCCTGGGATATCTTATATGATATTTTTTTGGTCTTAGGGGCTATTAAGGTAGTGGTATAAGTAACCACAATATAAGTGAGGGGCATAAATGTTGATGACATAATTGGAAGAGTAAAGACTATTGAGTAAGTGGAGACAATAAGGGTAGAGGAAACATCTTCTATGATTGGAATAAGTTAGGATGGTTGGACAATAGGCTCATATGAAACAAATTATACCTTAGGCATAACCATGTAATGGAAAACACTAGGATTAATATAATTAGGATCAAAATAATCAATGAACATAGGGGAGACAAAAGATAAAATTGGAGTTTTATAAATTGAAAGGGATGTAGTAACATTTGGAGTTATGGCTTCACCTAATTGGTCTCCATGTAGTGGTACCTTGCATTTGGTGTCTTGGAGGCTTAAGACTTTAGCTCTTTATAGCTCAGCTTCTTCATATGTGGACTCACATCTGGTAGATTACTTCTCCCTAATGGTCCTTTTGTAAATGTTACTTCAATAGATAGAATCATTATCAATATCTAAGATCTTAGCTTCCTCTTATAATAAATAGTGACCTTTTTTCTATTTTGGGGGAAGCCTCTTGAATAGGGGAAGTTGAGACTTACACACTTATATTCACTTGAGCTAAAGTAGTAATAGGGTGAGCATGGCCTTCTGAGTCTAAGGAGTCATTAAAAATTGGTTCATATTTACCTCTCCCAAGTGAATTTGAAACATTGGGCATTTCATCTAGCTTAGACTCTTGCTTCATAGTTTTCATTACCATTGGTAATGTTTAGAAAGGTTCCCCCTATTCAATTAATGACTAGGAAGGCCTATTGATCCAATAATCTATGGCTTCCCATCCACCTAAGGGATATATCCTTATATGTGCATCCAAAATAAAAATAAAGTTATCCCCTTGGATGATTTTCAAGAGTTCCTTACCCAATCTAGCCATTTATTACCACTCCAAGGCATAGGCATCACTCTTGGAATTAATAAATAAGAATTAATTTTCATAAGTGTCACATTGGTATGGAATATTAAGTCATTTAATATGATTTTAAACTTTAACATGAGGTTTCTAGTCTCTATGTGGTAGGGTGGCTAATGAGTAGAAATATTTAAACCTGAAAACCTTTCAAAAGTGCTTATGGTTGATGTAGAACATATTATCAATCATTGTATGGGATACATGTAATGCACTCTTCTTTTTATTCTTCAAATCCTCCTAAACTCCCCACCATATTAGGTAGGATATTTCTTTATATTATAGTTTATATGGTATATTCTTGTAAATATGTAAAGGTGTAACCTTATGACCAGTAACCATGATCATGGTGTAGTCAAGATACAACCAATAGTCCCTTCTAGACATCAATGTGTTAACAATGTTTTTAGATACCCTAGGTAGTGATGATTCATGAATACACCTCCAAAACTGAGGGTATACATCCTATACAATATAGGTTATGTTATTGGTATAGGTGTATATGTGCATAAAACAATATGAGTCACATATACCATCCTTAATGAAATATAGATCTGAGCTCTTTAGTGGCCCATTATGCATATACATTATGCCCATAACATCATTTAGGAGGTATGACATAATATAAAAGTTTCCTCTTGAAGGCCTCTTATCTTTGTGCAAATCTTGTTATTATAACTTAACACTAATTACCTCTCATAAGTCAAATGTTAGCTCTGAGGTCATTAGTATATCAAACAACAAAACCCATTCAAGGTGAAGGAATTGAATTCTATTTCTAAATATAACTAGTTCAATATCACCATCTCAATATGAAATCCCATTCATAACTTAGTTACAAGCAATAACTGCTTATCTTTAAGGACAACGGTCTCCCCAAGAATTATCTATTTGCTCAATGTGTCAATTGAGTTATTTTTTCATGTAAAAACTTTATGTAAATAATATGTATCATCTATGATATGTAGGGACAAAAACCTATGGAATGTGTCTCCTAATATTTATACAACCATGATTTTGTTCTCTAGGTGGTGTAAGAATTCACCTCAATCACTTTAATAGCAAATAATAGGTCTTGCAGTATGTCTATGCATGACATAAACTTAGGTTTGGCCACTATGAAATTTAATCCCTATAATTTTAGATGGATAATTTCCATTACCAATTGTATTTATGGTATTGTAAAATTATCGTCATGAGTATGTGTATCCACTTGATGAATTACATCCAATAGTGCTAAATAATTGGGATACTCACTATTAAATACTATTAGTTTAAAGATAGTGCCTTTGAATTTGGTTGAATCCTTGATTGAGAATATGAATGGTAGAAGGGATCCTTTAAATGTATTATATGAGGATTTCATAGTTAATTCACTGAGCTGAAAGAGTTCTAGTTCTTTAATTTAGTAGCTCGGCTCTTTTGTATGTACTTCACTATTCACATATAGGTAGCCAAGGATTGTTCTCTAAGATCTAATTGATATATAAGTTTGTTTGTGATAAATGATAATTATGTTTTTTTTTAAAATTAATTAACATATATTTTGGAATTTAATTCTAGTTCATACACCATTGATATCCAACTTATCTATCATTTGTTTAATTCAAACTTTTCCACTTATTTTTGATGGGTATGCCACATAAGCACTATAGATGTTAGGCAGAATGTCACATCATTTTATTTTTCCAAGTGTCATTTTATTTCTATTATCATATTAGTTCACCTATGCCAAAGGGGATCTCAGTAGTCAAGATTTGGATACTATGTTAAAATAGTGTTAACCTAAATTATTGTAAAGTGAACACATATTTAGAACAAAAGTTTTGAAGACCTATGGTGGGCATTATTTTATGAAGGATGTCATAGTTTCCTTTTTTTAAGACATAGTTTTGAGTCAAAAAAATTTAACACTTTTTCCAAAAAAATTGTTGAACACAAAATTTATGAAGATCTATTCCTTAAATATTTTACCATACATTTTTGCTGAAGATGTAAATACCAAAGACCAAATTTGAAATAATTTATCAAAATAGTAAATGCCAAAGATTTTTAATGAATAATTTTTTTTGGAATACTTGGTTTCTAAAGAGTGAAATTTTAATGACCAAAAACATGTAAGACTTTAGTACATGGTAGATATATTTATGAGGACCTAATTTGTGAAAAAAAGTTATGAACAAAATCTATGAATGAAACCTATGATTAAAAGTTCCAAAGACCTCTTTTTTTTAAGGTTTATATAGGTGAAAAGGACTAAATATTTCCAAAGATACACTTATAAACAAAAGTTATGAATACCTATTTCTAAAAATCCTAATACTTCATAAATTGTGCATGTTTCAAAAACTTATACATATGTAAAACTTCTGAAGAGTATTAATAGGTTAGTGTGAATAACCATAGCATGTCTAGTTGCATTTACTAAATAACAAAGTTAGGTGAAACATATAAATATCTTATAAAAAAAGAATTTAAATATAGGCCTAGACCTTTCAGAATATAATGGTTCCCTATTCCAAATTAAATAATGGGGGTATGTTGGGTGCAACAAATGGTGACTTACAGGGGGAATACTACTAAGTATTCAAGAACCTAGAACCTTTGGTTAGAAATTAAAAGTCAAATATGAACCATTTTAAAAGTAATAATTGAATAAAAGACATAAATGTTGTTCCTAACAATAACATACATCATACTTACCTTACCCATACCCTATATTTATGGGTGAGGAAATTATTTCCTTTTACCCTTATTGTGAGGATTTTAGCAGAGACATGGGATAACTATAGGTTTCTTTCTAGTCTCTTAGAAAAAATATTTAAAACATAGGAAGTTATAACAATATTCTACTACCATATAGGAATCCATTTCCCCAATAGAGTAACCTTTGGTTCATTTTCTTTCTTCTTCCTATATTATTGCATGGTGCATGATACAATTATCTTATTTCATCATTTGAGCCTTTGATCACCTTTAAATTTTCTTTATGTTTGATGGATCACTTTTTTTAGGATGCATTGATACTTATTTTTCTATTTTTTCTTTTAGAGAATATGGTTGGAAGAGGGAGAACATAAACCATAGCGAACTCATACATATATGAAAACATATTTTTTTTTACCAAAATGTCCCTACTAGCTACATATATATCAATGTTTCTTTCCTAAGACAAATATTAATATAAGGGGTACATTTGATCCAATTAAAATGAGAAGACTTTCAAAATTTGTATGTAGTAATGATAGCAACATTTATATGCTTGATAGACACACTCAATAGTATCATGGCCATGATTAAGTTTTTTGTTACATACTTGATGAATTATAAAAATATTAAACACAAGGGTGTAAAACTTGTAAGTAAATCGATTTATGTGTTTTCTTGATGTATTTCCCATATTGGTTATTCTTTTTGGGATCCCTTTCCATAGACTAAATTTTTAGCTTTTGAACATGCATAGGAAATTCAATGGGTTGGATACCTATTTGAGCATACTAGAGGAAGTCAACTAGATTTCCATGAAAAAAAAACATCTAGTCTAAAAATTAGGGAACTAAACTAAGGAAATCAAAATAAAAAAAATAGGAAACATTAACCTAAGAAGTATACGAACTAACTACAAAAGTAGTAAATCTAACTATGAAAGTAATAATTATATTCCTACTCCTACCTTTACCATAGCACTTTTTGTTATGCAATAACATCTCCATATGGTACAACCATGAATTAGTGATTTAAAATCCATCCTTTGAATGTATATGTTAACTTGTTGCCATAGATATCCATAAAATGGAAAGCATTTTTAACTAGGATCTATGAAATTTGATAAGGTCCAATCCATATTTGGGTAAACTTGTCATTCTCTTCTTTATTTTCATGGGCTTTATCCCATAGAATCACAAGGTCAGATATTTTGAATGCTCTAAATTTTGATCTTCTATAAAACCACCATTTGTCTATGTCCTAATGTTTATTGAAATTAGAAATGATTCAATCCTTAAATATTTCATATTTATGATGTCTAATAATTAAGAATCCACTTTTTTACTTGGTTCTATGTAATCCTACATAAATTGATATGTTATCAATTTAAGCATGATTAGGAAAAATAGTTGTCATCCATATATAAGCAAGTAAGGAAAAGCCTTGATGGCCTAATTATATCTTGTTTTATCAACCCACAGTATATACTTTAGTATATTGGGATAATCTCTAGGTTTATCTAATATTAAATTTGTAATGGCATCGATCAATTTTTTATTTGTTGATTTAGCCACTCAATTTCCTTGCGGGTAATGGTTGGAAGATGACCTAATGGTAATGTGATTTGATTATCATGGGGCCATTTATTGAATTCAACTAATTGAAATGCTAGCCTATTATCACAAACTAGAGAAATGGGGGTACCAAATATAGTTGTGATGTTTTTTTTCCATAAATATGATTACATCTTTTGCCCTAAATAGCCTTGTATCCACTACTTCAGTCTATCATGTGTAATAATCTATGATAGTGAGTAAAAAAAACTTGTGTCCAACTAATGAAATAGGGTTGATGAAACCAATGAAGTCTAAATCCCATAAAGGGAATGATATTCCTTCAATAATAGGATGCAAAGGCATTTCTATGTTTACCTCTCTTTTTTCCAATACTTGGCATTTATGGCATGTTCTGACATGAACATGTGCATCCTTAAAGATTGTTGGATAGTAATAACATATTTTTAGGAGTTTTTAGGCTATGGCATTTCCATAGGGATGACCACTACATATCTTCTAGTGTATGTTTTCCATAATTTATTGAGCTTCTTCTCCTTTGTTCTCTAGTGAGTTATAGGGAATAAGTACCTATGAGTAAATATTGAATAATATTCATATATCAATCTCTTCTAGATACTTGGATTTTAAAAACCTTTTTGATGGTGGTATATGGGTAAGGCTCAAGCATGAGCTAAATTATGCCCTAATATTTAATAATATTGGAAGACTTGATTTCTATGTCAAACTACTATAATTTTACCATCCATTTTCCTCTATGTTATTCAAATTCATTTTTCCCCAAAATGAGATTGACAATAGGGTTTGGCATAATGGTGATAGTTTTATTCCTCAATATGTAGTGTAAAAATTTATTCACCACTTTGACAAGGCAAAATATTTGTTTATCTATCATATAATACCTAAGTTCTTATTTCAAGTTTATGCTAACTAATTCAATAGGATGTTCACTTTCATATTTATTTTGGGTAAGCAAGAAGACAAGGGTATGCTATGAAGTGAATAAATACAAGAAGATATTTGTAGTGAAGTCTAGAATTATTAGCATAGAGGCCTAAGATATTGAATCTTTGATGTCTTGAAAAATAATTTGGGTTTATAATATCCACTCCAATTTATCAGCTTACTTTGTCACTGCATTCAAAGGTATAATAATCTATGTGAAGCCTAAAATAAAAAATTTCTTGGAATTTATGTTCCCAAAGAAATATTTGAGATCCTTTTTGATATTTGGGAATGCAATCCTTGATATCCTTTGAATTATATCTATGTTGACTCTAATTCATTATTTTTTGATGATGTAAGGTAAAATATTTCCTTTGATGATGTAAAATATGCTCTTATTAGGTTTAACAAGATGTTAAGCATTCTACACCTTTCAAATATAGATTACAAGTGGCCTACATTATCAATTCTAGTCTTTGAGAAAATAGTGAGGTCATCCATGTATATGATTATATGTTTACCTATAAACCCTTGGAATGCATGATCCATGGATTGTTGAAAGATAGATCCTATGTTAATCAGACCAAATGTCATCCTATTGTATTCATAAGTACTTTAATTTATGGTGAATGTAGTTTTCATTTTATCCTCAAATTCAACTATCACCTGGTTATATCCTGAAAATCCATCCAAGAAGGAAATCATTCCTAAACCAATTAATATATGGATGAACTCATCCAGGGAAGGCAAATGATAGGTTTATTTCTTAAAAGCCTCATTCAAGTTTCTAAAATCAACATGAAGTATAATCTCCCCATTCTTATTCCTAACTAGAAATATGTTATTGTTGATATTTTTGTCAAAAAAATATCATTACATATGATATCCTAAGTGAGACACCCTTTGTATTTTAGGAAAATCCATGAAAATCCAAAAAAACCTATCTTCCCTTTTTCCTTGCTAAATTTGAAACTCTAGATGTAATTTGCACTTATGTAAATTGCTTCATAGGTTTTAGATCCTTCAAAGCACCCATATCCAAAACTATAAAATCTAGAACTCATTATGCATTTTGCACACTTTCACAACATGAAAAAGGTATGGTGGGATCTGAATCCTTCCATACACCCATCTGATAGAATATGGATCTTGGTGTGCATTATGCATGCTTGTAAATATGTAAAGTACATGACAACCTCTAGATCCTACCAAACTTATAATCCTCTTTTTGTGGAACCTAGAACCTTAGGTGCACATTACATGTTTGAAAACATATAAATTACATCAAAGTCTCCATGTTCTACCAACCATTTACCAATTTACAACATTACAAGATGTAGAACCTTGATCATACTTTGTATGTTGTAAATATGGAAAGTGCACTATGGGTTATTGCTTCCATCGAACCACATTTTCTTGAATGTGGAGATTTGACCTACCTCAAACACATTCAACCCCTAAAAACTTCTAGTACTTCATGGAAAGTGGATGTACTTTGATTACCTTCCACTTTCGTCAGAGACCTAACATGCTTCAATCGTCATAGAGACCCAACATGATCTGAGAGCCTTCAAGTTCTAACAACGAGTATAAGTGCTCTAAACACCTATAGATTCTACCAAAGTCTCCATGCCTCTCAAAGAGATGAAATTCAAATCTAAGCATCCTAGAGTGACTTCTAGTTTGGATTCCAATAGCATAGAGATCAAAGATATAGATGTAGTGTCAGGATCCTACTACACCATAACTGTCAAGTGATATCAAGCTCTAGAACCTATAACCAGGCTCTGATACCAACTGTCAGGATCTTACTCCACCAATAAGAGTATATATGATTACCTCTTGTATTAGAAACTAAACATGGAATTTAACTAGAATGATAAGTAACTAGAAATATGAAACAACATAGGATATGAGAGATAATACACAATTGTATTAATAATCACTCAGAAGAAAATACAATAAAGAAGATGCCACTTCTTCTCCACACCTTTCAGAAGCTTCCCACACCTCAAGTGTTCACCAGTAATTCTCCTCCAATAGTTCACTCTCTCATCACGGTCACAACAATCAACTCACACACAGAGTTGTTGTTCACCTCCACCAGTCAGTAACAACGCTGCCAATACACCAAGTACACAACCATACTCTAAGTAGATCTCCCTCTCCTTGCTGCCACTTGAAAATCAATAGACCTTACTCACCATGTAGATATCTCTACACCTTGAAGAACCCTTTTCCTTGCCTCACCAAGTCCTCATGATTCTTCAACCAGTACCCTGATGGATCTCCTAGTAGAACTTGCACAACCTGCTACTCTCCCTACTCATACACACTCAGCACCCGTTTGGAATTAGGAGGAGCTACTCTATCTCTCTCTTCAAGCTCAATGGATTTCTATCACCCTTTTACAATATAGCCCATGAGTCTATTATATATATCTCATGCATACAATAATTATACTTTCTTAATTACAATAATTAGACACGCAACTCAAGAATATAATTAGCCTTTAACATGCAAACACTTAATTTAATGAACTAACTGTCTATGCAATGAACAGTTCTAGAACCATCATAGGTGACCGACATCGATCCCTATCTGCCTAGAGGTGACTGACATTAGTTGACCTCCTGCCGATGTCGATTGTCTTTCAATTCACACCTGGCGATGTCAGTTGATATCTGTACTATACTCTATCGACACCGGTCTCCCTGGAACTTAGCAACCTCCTCCATGTTTGCAATAATTGAAGCTTTTAGCTCCACACCCTAACATGTAGGTCATATTGACCTAGGAGATTTTTAGGCTAGAATATAAGCAAAATTCAAAAATGACTAGATATAGAGTATTTATGACTCTAGTCTTCCACAAGTTACAAGCCTAGAATGATAAGAAAGATAAATACATTCTGCACATTGATTAATCTCTCCTCTCTATTGAATGTTTTCAAATGAAAAATTGTAAGTTATAATTTCATTACAAAGGTACAACTATATTTTTTATAACTCTTTTTAGGAAAGAGGAAAAAATATTTTACAATTTATATTTTTTGATAGTGTGAAAGTTGAAAAAATCACAAGTTCAAATTGGGGTTCCATTTTGATAAGTATGAATTGATAAAAGTGTAAAATCATGAGGTGTAAATTGCATGGTTCATTTTTTAAAAAGTGATAAATACTTAAAATTTGTAAAAGTCTCACTTAATTTTTACACATAGAGTTTTACATGAAAAGTAACTTAGAATTATTTTCAAATTTATCTTTTATTTCTAAATACTAGTTCTATTTTGGGTACCCCTTTTGCATGAGGAAGCTATTTTTAGCCACTATCAGATAATGAAGCATTACATAGAGATCCAACAGTTATAGCCATGCCATAGCACACCATGCTATGATAAGGATCATGCCTAGCTCATGCATGACACATTTTCAGCCATTTCACCATTCTAAGATGCCAAAAATAGAAGAACTTGCCTCATTTACATGAGGGTTTTAGATTTTCATGATCTCCTTAAATTGGGTATTCATGTTTTGTCAACTATATGTATTATATGACATATTTTGTATAAAAATGGGTAGACCGTGTGGCCCAATCTATCTTTTTATTATTATTTATATTTTATTCAGTTTGAATGTATTTACTACAGGTTGTAACCTTTGGAGAGAAATAAAAGTTGAAGATTTTACTTTCTTATCTTGAGAAATTTTTGTGTATGTACAAGTTATTTGATTATTTATGGAAGCTTTTTCTTTTATTTCACTTTCAATAAATTCATCTATGGTATTTTACCCTCTTGAAAATATTATTTGAAATAAAAATATTTTCCGCTTTCCTAAAAAATAGCTAAAACACTACCTCTGATTTTGAATTTGTATGAGTCTATGCTCAAATAAATTCAACCTATTTTATTCTATATTATGTTTATCAAATCAAGAATTTATATCCACTATAAAATATTTTGTGTAATCACCATATTTTTAGTTTTCAATAGTTTTCAACTCTTCAACCCTTTTCCCCATTAAACCCCTCGTTTAGGATAAAAAGGCACTAAAGAGTGAGATTTTCACAAAATTGGTATTTTATCAGTTTGTATTAGATTTAGTGAAAGGAATCTGACCTTGTCTAGATATTAACAAAAAATTTCCAAGGTCCCATAGCTTTGGAGGTTTTCCATTATATCATTAAGAACCTTAAAAACAATATACAAGATTAAGATAGGTAAAATCCTATGTGATAATAGTTTTTGGCATGCTCGATAAGACTCAAAACAACCATTGTAGGATTTTGATGTGTTATTTAGTGCATATCACCATTTAGAGTAGTTTATTCAACACCATGGTGACTCAAATGATAAAATATACTAGTTTAAGTAGTCTAAGCTCTTAAAGATTATCAAAGATTAAGATTTATGTGATATTCTTAGTCCTTTTCATTCTTTTGAATTAATCTAATCACCTGGTGGATCTATTGGTATGCAATTATTATTGAAAGGGAAGATCTAATTATTCTCTATTTTAATTCTCTAATATGTCAAGATTTCATGTAAAATATGCCTTTTCCCCTCATACTTGTCAAAATGCATTTTCTATGCCTGCATACCATCCATATCAAACTAAAAATACTATTAGTTTTATCCTAAATAGCCATGTCACCATAGGATATCTTGATTTTCACAATAATGGCCTCCCTCCTAGCATAATTCAACCTTATTAGGAACTTGTTTGCACTTATGACCAGCCTCAAGAAGGCTACCTTGCTCCCAATCTGCATTGTTACCCTCCTAATTAGATCTAAAAGAGTATCAGTGATATAAAGCTTGATTTCTAGAGACAATTTATAGAGATTGAAAGAGAAGAGTATAGAAATAAACAATAATAACTTGTTTATCAAGCTTACACATAGTATTAGGAGGTATTAGGATAATGTAGATATGAAGAAGAGTGTTTGGTTAGGAAAATTATAAGGAGGAGTAGATGTATAAGTTACTTGCCCAAATGTAAGAAATTAAATTGCAGCCAACCACATCCATGCCTCCCTTTCCTAGCTTTAGGAAAGATAATTCCTTTGTAATTTCAAGTAAATCCCCTAATTTTAAGGTCCCAAATTTCATATGTCTCCCTTCCTTGAAAGGGACTACCCTCATTCTTCCCTAAAAACTATAAGTGCAGTCATGGCAGCCTTCTTAGACCATGCATCCCAACTTCACAATGCCCAAACTTGTAAAATCCCATTTATTTGTACCAATTGAAGTCTCTTTCCCTCCCACCATCTCCATTTTAAAAGGAGGACCAATTTCATGGAAGGAAATTGAAGACCATTTAGATGAGGAAGAGGATATTTCAAGTGAGTATGATGAGGAAATCATCATTATCATCCCTCTTTGTGTGAATAAATCAAAAAATTTAGATCCACTATAAGAAAATGATGAATGAAATTAGTCTACATAGTAGGGTAGTGAATAGGGGTGAGATGATGAGGTACTCTCTTAGATAAATGAGATTTCATTTAGTATGGAAGAAGATGAGGTCAATCATGAAGCTATAATGAGGCCTCTGATATAGAAGAGCAAAGAGCAATTAGAGGAATTTTGTTTAAGCATTGGAATTAAACCAACATATACTAAAGGAAAAAATCATATGCATCAAGAAAAATAAGAGGAATTAGATGTGTTCTCAACTTAATCACTTGGGTAGGTGCATCCTAATCAGTAGGATGATGGAGAATCAAAATGTGTAAGGGAATGCTTTTTTGATTGCGCAAACTTTGTCTTGATAAGAGGGTGACCCATCATGTACCTAGCTTGATTGGAATCCAACAAGGAGGAACCATCACATGTTGATCTTAATTTAGAGCACAAATTAAGCGTCAAAAAGATCATGATCAACTTGCCTATCCACTCCAAGATAGTTTTAAGTTTAAACAATAAGATTGGGTAAGTGATTTTATTTATTTTCTTATAATTGGATAATTATATCATCAATTTGTTTACTATTCACTCCTTTTCCATATTCAATTAGTTACCCTCAAGCATGTAAAACATATTAGATTAGTAAGAAAGGGTAGTTATTTGTACAACCAGTCAATGGATTTGTTTAGATGGCCTTTTCATTGGTTAATTTAGGATAAATTAGGTATTTATTTTCTAATAAGTAATTTTTCATAGGTCAAGACTCATTAGGAGTTGTTTCCTTAGGTTGTGTTTTTTTCCCTTTTTTATCTATTTTTTCCATTTTTTTGTGCCTATGCAAATTCTAAATTGTTCTTCCCTAGGTTAAAAATTGTTAGAGCAAAATTGACACCATGCCTAATGTCTTAAAAGGATACTAGTTTGAAAATGATTATCATGAAATCATCCCATGAGGTTGCCAAAAATATCATTACATCTGATATCCAAAGGGAAACATGATTTTTTTTAGGAAAATCCCTAAAACTCCAAAAAAACTCATCTTCCCTTTTTTCCTTATCAAATTCAAAACTCTAGATATAATTTTCACTTGTGCAAATTGCTTCATGGGTTTTAGATCATGTAAATAACCCATATACAAAAATGTGGAATCCAAAACTCACCATGCATTTTTCACATTTTCATAATGTGTAAAATGCATGATGGGATCTAGATCCCACCATACACCGATTTAGTAGAGTCTAGAACTTGTCATGCACTTTGCACATTTATAAACATGCAAAGTGCATGATGGGCTCTATATCCTACCAAACCTATAATTATCCTTTTTAAAAACTTGTAACCTTAGGTGCACATTACACATTTGTAAATGTGTAAAGTGTACCATAGTCTCCATGTTCTACCAACCATTTACCAATTTACAACATTGTAGGATGGGGAACCTCAAGTGCACCTTTCATATTGTAAATGTAGAAAGTGCCTCATGGATTCTACCTTCCACCAAACCAAATTTTATTTATCACAAAGAGTGGACCTACCTCAAACACATTCAACCCTCACCAACTTATAATACTTCATGGAAAGTGGACATGCTTTAAGTACATTCCACTTACATTAAAGACCTGATGTGTATTAATAACTATGGAGACCCAATGTGATTTGAGCACTATCAAGTTCTGTTGGAGTGTATAAGTGCTCTAGACACTTGAATATTCTACCAAAATCTCCATGCCTACGAAAGAGATGAAATTAAAATATAAGGGCCCTAGAGTGACTTCTAGTTTGGAGTCCAATACCACAAAGATTAAATATATAGATTTAGGTCACATTGACCTAGGAGATTTTTGGTCTAGATTATAGGCAAAATTCAAAAATGACTAGATACAGATTATTTATGACTCTGATATTTTACAATCTACAGACTTAAAATGATAATAAACTTGAAGAATTTCTCTACATTGATTAATCTTTCCTCTCTATTGAATGTTTTCAAATGAAACATTGTAAGTTACAATTTCATTACAAAGGTACAACTATATTTTTTAAACTCATTTTAAGAAAGAGGAAAACATATTTTACACTTTATATTTTTTAATAATGTTAAGTTTTCAAAAATAATAATTAAAAATTGTACTTTCCATTTTGACAAGTATGAATTGATTAAAGTGTAAAAGCATGAGGTACAAATTGCATGGTTCATTTTTTCAAAAGTGATAAATAATTAAAAGTTGTAAAAGTCTCACTTAAGTTTTGCATGAAAAGTAACTTGGAATTATTTTCAAATTTATCTTCTATTTCCAAAGACCAGTTATATTTTGGGTGCCTCTTTTTGCATGTAGAAGCTATTTTCAACCCCTATAAAATAAAGAAACATTACATGGAGATCCAACAATTTCAGCCATGCCATATCATGCCATGATACACTAAATATCATGCCCAACTCATGCATGACACATTTATAACCATTACACCATTTTAGGATGCCAAATATAAAATAAATCGCCTCTTTTGCATGAGGGTTTTAGATTTGCATGATCTCCTTCAACTAGACATTCAATTTTTGACAACTACATATCTTCTATGACATATTTTGTATAAAAATGGGAAGACCCCATGTCCCAATCTATCTTTTTGCTATTATTTATATTTTATACACTTTGAATGTATTTAATACAAGCTGTAACCTTTGGATAGAAATAAAATTTGAAGATTTGTCTTTCTTATCTTGAGATATCTTTGTGTATGTGCAATTTATTTGATTATTTTTAGGAGCTTTATCTTTTGTTTCACTTTCACTAAATTAATTTGTGGTATTTTACCCTCTTGAAAATATTGTTTGAAATAAATATATATTTTTCCCTTTTCTAAAAATTAATAAAAATACTACCTCTGATTTCTAATTTATGAGTATATGCTCAAATAAATTCAACCTATTTTATTCTCTATTGTGTTTATCAAATCAAGCATTTATATCTAATATAAAATATTTGGTACAATCACCATATTTTCAAATTTTTGTAGATTTCAATTCTTCAACCTTTTTCCCCATCAAAACCCTATCTTAGGATCAAGAATCACTAAAGAGAAACATTTCCACAAAGTTGGTATTTTATCAGTTTGCATCAGATTTAGTGAAAGGAAGTTGGACTTATCTAGAGATTAATGTCAAATTGCTAAGATCCCACAACTTTGGAGGTTTTTTCATTATATCATTAGGAACTTGAAAAAAAGCTACATGATCAAGATAGGTGAAATCTTATGTGATAACAGTTACCTACCTAGGTAGAATGTATGATAGGGAATTTTTTTTTTCATTCATCAAATTTTCCACTTATTTCTAAATATAAATCTCCAAGATATGGTTCAATGGCCTTTGTCTTTGCTTGAATGGTTTGTGGTCTAAATTCATCATGACTATATGGGTAATGAACCTTAGGTTAAAAATATTTCAATTATTTATATGTTCATGAAATCATATATTTATATTTCATGAGTAAATACTTCACCATTTGTATTTATTCTAGAGTGTATCTGAGGCCATTGTTAACATAGTGTGAATCATAATCTTATTAAATTCTCCTTATTAAATTTAGATTCATTTACTTTTGGTTATTTTTATTTGTGAGGATCTAGATAAAATGTTATTTCTAAAGAAACCATTCCTAAGGGAAGGTGGTTTTATTTTAATTGAATGACTCATCCTAATTCCTCTTGGCATAAGTAACTAATATTCTTGTCATCAATCATTTGAGACTCAAATTTTCCCATGTTAATCAAGAATTTTATGATATACTAGTCATAAATAAAGACTTGTAATTTTTTCATGTTTTTAATAGCATATGGATAAGGTACTACTTTAGTGTATAATATTTATACCTTGGAATATTGTAGTGGTACCAAGTTAGTAGCTGAACAAGATAGTGAGTCAACAACTTATTTTTTATCTAGGAAAAACTGTTATATTTAAGGCCTCAAATAAATCAATTAAATCCCAAAATCTATGTTTTACCTCTTTAAGTATGATATATCACATTAAAATTTGTTCTTGACCTAATTGATAATAATTTATGAATCTCCATAGATTAATAGTTGTTTGAACATTATTTTTTTGGGAAATTACAATCCCAAAACTAGTGACTCATACTTCAATCTATTTTTCATAAAAGGTAATTGTAATATATATTATTTTAAGTATTTATTACACTTTAGATCCACCAATTCAACACTGATGTTTGATCCCATCTTAGATCTTGTACTATCAAAGTGGAGAGTTCATAACTGGGAAGGTCTTTGGAATTATGGTTCCCACACATTATGCTTTGTTGTAAAGGTATAAATACTGTTAGGATATTTATAGATAAGATATTAATTATTAGTTTTGTATTTAGTAATGAGGTTATTAATTATTATTTATTGATCAATTTTAATATGGTTTTTAATACCTATCCATGGTAACCAAATATGGAAGAATTCTATTTATGCATACACATTTAATGTCTTAAACCAAACTCTATTTAGGAGTCATTATCATTTAAGGATATCCAATAAAAGTATGTATATATTAATTATACTTATGGCTTAGATGATACATGGATGTATACATAATTTAGTTCTCTAACTATAAACACCACTATCTTATCCAATTGTAAAACCATTCTCTTTGATGGGATTGGATTCAATCCAAGATTTTAGAAAATGGAAGTTGACATCACAGTGGATGAAGATCTAAAATCAACTAAACACTTATGAATTTTATTTCCAAATTATATAATAGTCAATAATAAATTTGATATTTCTAGTTTAAACTTGTATATAACCTTGGTATGAGCAACCTTTGTCTTTTTCATCATTGACTTTCTTGAAATGGACCTCTATAGGAGCTCATTTTATTTAGTGATCTGAGCCAATTCATGAAGATTGATGTTATATTTAATATTATTCATGTATTCATCAATGTTATATCATATTTTTATTTGTTCCTCCTTATTCTAGTGTTATTCATTCCCTTTTGTGGGAGGTGGATATTGTCTTCCCTTGGATTTAGTGGAATAGTGGTATTGTTTGGAGGACATCATGAAGGGATTATTTTTCCTCAAATTATAATTTACATTTTGATACTAATTGAAGGCATGTATTTCATCAGATTTATCTTTTGTCTCATTATCATCCTCACTTGGTAAAGGAGACTCGTGAGTTTTAAACACCATGGTAATCTTTGAGGGACTAGATTCAGGGTGGAACTCTAGTGGGTTATTCGTCAAATATTTCCTTACCATATCCATTTAGAAGATATAAAATTATAAATATAATTAAAAACATTTAATTTTACCATTTTGTGATGTATTATGGACTCTACACCAATTAGGCAGAGTTGTTTCCATTATATTGATTTCTAGAAATTTATTAGGTTTCTTCTATTCTATGTTATTTATAAACTAGTTGAAAGTTCTACTATATCTTTGAAACCCATTATTTTGTCTATTATTGTATTTAACAACATTACCCATATTTTTATACATGTTTAATAATTTGTTTCTCAACTTCTATACCATTATTTTTATAGAATAAAGTTCTACTTTGGTAGAATCAACACCATGTGTAACTATAAATATTAGATGGAATTCAGTGATGGTTTTTTAGATGAATATTCATTTATACTTGATTATTTATTTAATTCTAATTCTAATTTGGTGTGTAATGAATTATATGAGGTAGTACATATAACCAATTCTTTTTGAATTCATAGACATTTTGATTAACATGAGGTAATTGATTCAAAGCTAGGAAACTAACATTAATATGGGGGGTACCTAATACTTGAGGATTTAGTTGTTTATAAATATTGATAACTTCTTCATATGCTAAGGATAGAATGTTGGACACAATAAATATTCACAATAACCCTACAAAAATTATATCTAAGGCATTCTTGTACATATCCAATGCGAAAATTTCAACTACTCTATATTTTGGACTCACCCAAGTGTACATCTTCTGAAATCTTGTGTTGAAATCTTGAATTGGCTCATTAAGCTCTATCTTCATATCGGTGAAATGTTGATACACTAGGATAGGCTGGTAAATTTTACAAATTGGGAAATAAAAATGATTTTACATGAATTCTAGCAATCAAATGATTTCTATTGAAGATTAAGGTACCAATCATAGGTAACATCCTACAATTTAAATAATAAAATCCTGCATGCACCATCTTCATAAGTAACATTCATTAACCTTAAATCATCCTTGAAATACTTGGTATCATAATCTACAATTATTCCTCTTAAGGGGGATAAATAAGGTAGATACATCTCTAGATTCCTTCGTAAATTATGCATATCCACTATGATGGTAATAATAGATCTAATGAACCAAGATGATTGGGCCATAAGATGAATAATGGGATGGATATTTCTTACTAGATAAGGTGTCCTAGCCTCAATTATATTCGGAATAACTAGTAAAAATATAGGTGTTTGATGTGATGATAAAGGGAAAAAAATATAGGATTGGGCCTTAGGCTTGGTAACTCTCTTAGGTATCTCCAGTGTAAATCAAATAGATGAGAGAACCTCTCACTAGGGAAGGCACACAAGTGGCCCTATTTCTAGAACTAGATTTTCTTTTTATGTGGGTCTTGTTTACATACCTAGATTTAATGAGCTATCATTTAATGTTTTAAGATCTCAATTAACGTAAACTTAAATCCATGGAATGATTTACAAGTATGGGTTAAATAAACTTATGGTGGAATATTTGATTGAGTAGTAAAGAAATTAAAACCTAATTGGGCTGGATGGATACAAACTATTATAACGTGGGTAGATCTTAGTCAATAAAACTTCAAAATGAAGGAAGGGTAGTGAAAAAAATAAATATATATATGGTTTCAAGGGATCAATTTTTGGGTTGACTCCTTTGCATGCAAGTGTTTCTATAACTAATGTTTACTTAATGTAGTTGTACACTCATAAACAAATATAGTTAGGTAGTCTGGGATGAAATGGTATAGTAAACTCAAGGGTCTCGACTAAAGGTTTCTCCTTTTAGATTAGATATTTTAAACACTTACTAAGGATATTACAACTTAGAAGGTATCAATGGTATCCATGGCTAACACTTAGAAGACTGTATCAAAAGGAAATAATCTTATACACTTAGAAAACTAAGATAGTTAACCAATTGCTTAAAATCAATAATAATTGATAATTATTAAATTAATTTTACACATCTAAAATTAATACATATCAATGGTGAAAATATGAATTCTTGATATATTTTGCACATTTCAAATTTAGAAAATTAAAATTGTCAACTAGTTGCTTAAAATAAATAATACATGCTAATTATTCAATAGATTTTACACATCTAAATTTAGTAGATATCAATGTTAAAAACATGAATTATCAATATATTTTTCACATTTAAAATTATATAATAAAAACAACTAAGGGAAATAAAAAATTAATTGCATAGAAATAAAAGGAAAATGCATCCACATAGTTACATGACAATCAAAATGAATTCTTCATATATTGATAAAGTTTTTACCATTTGAATTGAGGGATTACATGTATAAATAAACTTGGGGATGGGTCAAATTATCCTCTAAGTATATGAAAAATCAAAGATATATCTAATAATTATAACTTTAATTCTAATTTTAATGTCAAATCTACATGTATAATTATGCATAATTGCAACTATGTCAAAAAATAAGTTTTCCTATATAATGCCACATAACATGTACATGCTTGCATATTACCTAGGCTAAATTTTACATTCATATGTAAAGTGTAAATAAAATATAATTACATAGGTTAATCATATATACATGAATACATACAAAATTAGCCTTCAATAAGTAAAGCTTATTTATGCTTGGTGAGTCCATGACAATGCTTATCATTATCGTAGGCATTGAAGTGCTTGGCAGAACTAAACTGGTAGCTAGAGTCTTAGATTTATTTTTAGCCTTTAATTCCTAAAATACTTAAATCTAACATCGTGTTGGTATTTTCCAATGCCCATGTTCAAAAGTGGGGGTCTGTGTACCCTATTTATCTACATAATTAGGCATGCATGTTGGGATTTAGTTCTCCTAAATTTGATCCAGAATATATCCATTTCTCTAACTTTATTCTATTCAAAATTCAACTCAAATTTATTCTCCTATAATTTTAATCCCTAAATATTTTTCTTAAATCTAGCTGAGCCTTGTTGGAAAATTTGGTCAAAACTAACTCTACTTAGTAGTTTGCATGTAGATTTTGTTGCTTGTGAAATATATAACTCCTATATAATTTGTAAAATAAGTCTCTTTTTATCTACATATTTAGGAATTATTAATTTTATTTCTATAACCCATTCCCTTATTTATTGCATCCAAATGAAAACTAGGTTGAGGGAATGTGAAGCCTCTAATGTTGTCATTAGATTAACATGGCTATATGCCTTATTCATTGTGTAAAGAACAAGGAATTTTAGATTATTCTCATCTTATTTTAAATAATTTAAAAAGTTATATACTTCAATTATTCAATGGGATAATTCATTCCTCATTGAAGAAATGGAATCCAAAATGTTATACAGTCTTGAACATACACTTTGCATATCTATTTAAATTTGCATGGGAATATGGATGATTTGTTATTATTCCCTAATCTATTCTAAATCTTGTTAAAAATATATAATTTATAGTTTTTTTATTTCATGGAGATCAAATAGTTCATCCTTGCATGTCTCCAAATAGGACTTGAAATCCTCAATATATGGAGACTAATGTAGTTTTTTGTTAGCCAAATTTTGGCTATTATAGACTAGTTTTACAAAAAACTTGTCTTGTCAAGCCTTCACCTTAGTTTTGAAGCTTAAAAATAATTCATAAGGCATGGTTAATATTTTTAAGGTAAATGTGTTTTTAGTATCATGTTTGTCTAGTCATGACTTGCCTTGGTCAATTAGGTTCAAGAGTGTCAAAGGGTTCAAAATTCTTTATTATGACATGTAGTACAATTCAAAGTAATTTAATGTGTCCCATGGTCCGTAAAAGTGTATTAAATTAATTTAAATATTCATCTCCAATGTTTAAACCCAATTTTAAATTCTTGTTTGATAATTTTTAACATTTAATAAGGGACTGGTTGACACATCATCCCACATCCTTATAGGTGTGAGGAATATCATATAACACTTGTTGGTTAAACACAATCAATATCTAAGTAGAATATGATAGTTTTAGAGCCAAAAGGAGAGGTTTTCATGAAGTTCATACATGTTTCAGAGTGAAAATCACATCCAAACAATCTTACATATTTTGATAGTCCTTACAAGTTCAAATCCATGCATTTTATGAGGTTTTAAACTCAAACAGGAAAAAACCTATTCATCAGTCCTACGGAGAGTATTCATTAGTCCTATTGCTCTCCATTATATCTCCAAAATATGGTTAAATTTTCAATTAGTAAAATTAGGAGAGAGAAAATTTTAAACTTATATTTTACCTATAGAAGGGGAACCTAACTCCCTTCCACTTTGTGTCATTGATTTCCTAGTTAAGCCCCTTAACTTTATGAATAATTGTTAAGAAGTGAAGGGGTAGAAAATGAACTTTAAACCCCACCTAGGTCAATTTTCCTAAAGTCTATAGTTATAAAGTCAAACCAATGGATTAATATGATCATTTATGGTATATTGAAAATTATTCTAACCATTAAATATCATTTCCTTCCATGTTTCATCATGATCATGTTTGGTGTAGGGTCTAATGTCTTTATTTTGATAGTTTGTACATCACAAACATTTGTGTAGGTAATGTGATGTCTCATATTGTGAATGAATTGAATGAAATAAACCTCAAAATATTTTTTTCAAGGTATAAAATTCTCTTATTATTCCCTAAAGCATTAATGGTTGACATGTTCAAAGATTTGAGGTTACAATGCTTCTTTAAGAGCCTTCCAAAAGAGCATTGTGAGCCTATAGGTCTTAGATATGTAGGTTAATATTAAGATCAAATGTTTTCCTTGATGAATTAAATAACATATTTTTAATATTTAATGAAGTCCATTTTATCACCCTAAAACATATTTTCATCTCAAACCTCATTTCATGTTGCAACTCAGATAAGATTGCATGCTTGAGTATGACTATGTAAATGTAAAGAAGGATTGTGAGGGTTATAAATAGATATTTAAGAAGAAATAATCATATAAATAGAATAAATAATAGCTAAAAACAATATTAAAAGGGATAAAAACATATCAAAATAGCCTTGGTGTCTCAAAGTGATAGTCAATAGGTCTAGATGAGTAGTTGCATGCATGTGTATGCAAAATGGAGTAAGCATTGAAGTATGTGTTATTTGAAGTAAGTCTCGAGGGTATAAAATGGTAAATGAATATAATAATATCATTAAAAAACATAAAATTTCCAATTAATAAGTCATAAAAGTAAATTTATATTCACACTACCCATAAGTAAATATAGTCATATTTTGACAAGGAGGATTGTAGTCATGAAGTTGGAAACAAGATTTGAAGCATTTGAAGCAAAGAGAGATAGTGAAGATTTTTTATTTTTAAGGATAAGTGAAGTTAAAAAAATTGTAAAATAATGGTGTATAAGCTCCTCAACCATGCCACATGTTATTTAAGTAGTTTTTAACTATCTTTATAGGTGTAAATTTTTAGCTTTAAAAGGAAGTATTTAGATTCAAGAAAACAATATTGTAAAACTATCCTCCTATACCAATATGCATAAGGAATATCATAAGTACTTGGTCATGAGAGTTGAATAAAAATATTAACAAAATTCCTCCATGACTTGGTGTCTATTTTCTTATCTTTTTTAACTATTCTATAAAATTTTGAAATGATAGACTGCTTATGTTAGTTTATTTCTCTCGTCCTCTCTCTTATTACTATAAAACAAGCCTTGAATGGATAAGGATGGATCCTCACATTGGCTATGGTGAATCCCTACCAAAATTAAGTATTGTATTTTCTTATTGGAATTAATACAAGATAGATATTACTATATTTATCTTATATACAATGATCTTGAATGAGTTTTTTTTTATGAATGTTTAGTGATAGTAAGTGTGCTTCCTTGAATTTGTCCTTCTTATTCATACCTATATGTAGGTTTATCTTCTCTCACAGGTCATAAGAAGTGTTATACATGGTTTTCTTAGTTGGAAAATTGATAATTCATTAGTGTCTAATGTTATTACCTCTTGGATGATCATATTAAGCTATTAAAAACTTCATAGTGATTTATTATTTTTAGGGAAATTAGTGTTTAATTTTTAAATAATAAAAGGATCTAAGTAAGAGAAAATTAGTAAATAATATTCCAAATTAAATCTACTAATTTATGAAATTTAATTAAAATTTAGCCTTTTATAAAAATATTAGTGAGAGAGAGGTAAAATTAAACTTGTCTTATTTTGTATTGATTAGATTGAGACAAGGTCTAGAAATTTATGTGTAGGCCTGGGATACTATCATAAATAAGATCCTAAACTTCATTTCCTAATTTGATAGGAGCACTAAAATTGGACTCCTTGGGCTCTAATGCTATATTCATTCCCTATTACTATTTTCCTAAGCATCTAATCTTTTTGGGTTTTGTTTGCCTAAATTTTAAATCTTTGATATCAATAGAGCTCCTTATAAAGCTGATTTTCTATGTCTATGTCTTCTATACACTTGAATAGAAACTTTTTTAAATAGGGAAAAGGGGTTAGTGTATGTAATATGCAATAGATGTGATTTACACCTCATGTGTGGGAACACTACCTATATACAAATGCTATGAGGAGGGATCAAGCAATATGTATTTATCCATTTTAAAGTGCTTAGTGTAATAGTGAATGAAAATGTAAGAAATGCAAAAACTAGGTGTGATTGAGATGGCTAGGGGTTGGTGTAATGACTTGAATTGGATTAAAAGAGTATATAATAACTATATGTAGATAATAGGGAAGATTTATTGAGTGGTCTTTCTTGTTTGAGTGATATTTGCCAACCCTTTCTGAATGATCTTTGAATGGGATTTTATAAGGATCTATTGGTCATGGGTTAGATGAAACTAGACTAGGCTAACATGATGAATGAGAGGAATCAAGGAAAAAAGTTTATTTAGGCTCAAATTTTGATAAGATAGGAGTAATATAAAGGGGACACCTTAGGGTCTAGTGCTATAGGATAACTTTAGTGCTATTGTCCTAAGTAGATGGGACCTAGGGGGATGGATTAGTCATGAATAGATGGTCCTAGCTCAAATAGGATAAAGTTTGAAAGACTATTAATGACTTGGAATTAATGAAAATAAGCTTGAGAGAGTTATGAGGGCAAGAAATAGGGACCTAAGGATTGGGTGTCATTAGTCATGATCAATTTCTATTTTTTTCATTTTATATGACTATATTTCCCCCTTTTATTCTAGTGATGTAGCAAAGCAAAACACTAGGATAAAGGAAAATAAAAATCTTACTGAACTTACTGACAAAGGTAAATCCCATGAAGCTATGTGATGATGAGTAATTCTAGATAGTCTATAGAGAGAATGTTGTGCAAGTGTGAATATGTGAAAGGAAAATAAAGAGTAGATCAATTCCTATTATATGAAATATAAAACAAGAACATATAAATATAGGTAAGAGAGAGAGGAAGAGAAAGGAATGAATACACCTCACCAAGTATGTAAAATAATACAAAACATATTGTGCTGTTGAGTAAGACTAAGTAATTTTAGATGTGTTGGATGATGTTATACTAGAAGTTATATCATGAATGGAGCTGAGTGTTCAATTCCCCAAAAAGTGGCTCAAGAATGCTAAGGCTAGCACTTTGGCTCTATCATTGCCTACTAAGTGAAGCTAGATGATCTATATGTGTTAAAATATGTTTGGATTATGTGTCTAATCCCTCTAAATAGGTGGATCAATAATACAAAGGCTAGCCCTTTGGCTCCATCATTGCCCCATGAAGTGAAACTATGAACTAATACTAGTATGAAGAAGTATGTCATATGAGATGGCTTCTGAAGCCCATGAATTATCTATAAATATAATAATGTGGTTTGGATATCTAAATGTGTACTAGAAACTAGGCCACTATTGGCTAGCTCATAAAAGATGAAAGTTAGCCTTGTATGAAATCCACTCCAAAAATAAAAATTTGGCTGATGTGGAAGCCACTCAAGAACTTGAGAATGTGGAGGTTAGGCTTGTATGAAAGCCACTCAAATGATTCTAACCACCTATAGATGGAGTAAAGCATGAAACTATTGATAATACATGGGTAATGTTGAACTCAAAAATAAAAGAAGAAAAAGTGTTATGTAATCTACCCCTAATCACTAGTGTCAGAAACATGGATTATGATCTAGAAGTTATAATAACTACTATATCTAAAATTAGAAGTGAGAACTAATTATGTTATGCATAATACCCCCTATGAATATATTCTCTAAGAAAATTGTACTAAAAATTGTTGATTCTAAACTAATTTGATTATGCAAAATTGTAGCTAAACCTACTTTTATGCATGCTTCTAAAAAATTTAGATTTTTTATTATTTGGGTAAGTGTGTTGAAATAAGACACCCTGGTATTTGACACTGTAGTCCAACCTTGGTGCTATTTTCCTAGGCTAAAATTGATCACTATTCTATATTCTTGATTGTTTTCTTGGTTTATTCTAAGTGGTTTGATGACTAGTTACTATTCTAGTTGTTTTGAAACTAAATATTTTGACTGATAGGAGCTCTAATCTCTATTAAAAAAAACCTTGTTTATTTCCCCCTCTTTTGAGGTTAAGAAATAGGTACCCTATAATTACTTCCCTTAGAATAAAAAGCCTTTCAAGTGTGTTAAGATGGAAATATACATGATATAGAAATGATAATCAACAAGATACCTCAATATATAGCATGGTTTGAATTGAGAGATTGTTAGATCAATAGGGGTATGCCTAGATAGATATAACAATGTAATAAAATGTGAAATTTATTGGAATTGAATTAAAATTAGAAATGTTTGTTTTTAGTTTGTTAATTTTTAGTTGGAGTGATGGAGTATGATATCTATCATGGCATCCAAGAGAATATGAAAATACATGGTATGGATCATGTCATTGCAACAATTGATAAACAATCAAGTAATAAGCACACAAATCAAGAAGTAAGAAGCATACAAGGGTGGAAAAAGGGCCATGCAAATAAGGGACATGGGCACATGTCTCTCAAACTAGAAATCAAACATATACAATATGTTTAAATTCCACATTTACATATAGGTAGAACAAGCAAAGTTGGGACAAGCGCCATAGGCACATATAAGAGTACGAGTAAAGGAGATTGGAAAATGTCCTAAGGCACACACATGAATAGAAGTAAAGGACATTGGAAATTTTACTAAGGCACATACAAGAGACAAGAAGGAAGTGTCTATGAAACTAGATCAAACAATGCTAAGTAATAAGATAAAGCATGTAAAGACTAGAAAGATATAATGACATCTAACTAATCAATGCAAGAGGGAAAATATGCAAGACATGTTTAGTATAAGACTAGGTATATTCTAAGAAATACACAAGTGTTAGATACTAATGATAACTCGATAAAGTAATATATGTAAGATAATAAATAATGTACATCAACATGATAACTTAGAGTGTGAAGTATAGGAATGAAATAACCTGGATGGTGTAATTATGTTGAAGATGCCCCTAGTGTATATGTATATTGATGCATGTATCAAATGTAGAAGTAGGAATGCCCCCTTAATGGGTAGTGTGAAGTAATCAAGTAGTTAGATTTCACTACACACACTCAAAGGGGATCAAGTGAAGCATGGTAATGTAGACAGATTGACAAACAGTAACATAAAAGAACAAATGTAAGTCTCACATAGTAGTAGTGTTGTAAAACATGGAGGATGCATACAATCAAGATTTTTTTAGATTTTTGACATATTTGAATGTTTTTGGGATTTTGATATGTTATATTTTTTATGTATTTTTGACATTTTGAGCTATGTACAATCAATCATAGGAAGATTATATACAATCAAGTAAAGGAAACTATGTACATGCAATGATTAGGTGATTACATATAAGAAATTGAAAAGGAGCTATATATATGTAAATAAAAAGAAATGATGCTAGCTGATGAGTCTCATATGAGACTCCTTGTCATGGTGTCATATATCAAAGAGAGGGATTGTACATGATTATGAATCATAAGGGAATGGCTATGAATATGACTCTAAATATTTAGATTCATTTCTATTATCTTAAAAATCATAATAACATGTATTATTCCACTCATGATTATCATCTTGATTTTCAACCAATGGAATGTTGTCGAATTTTATTATATTTAGATCTTTTCCTTTAATGAACTATGTTTGTGAATGATTTGTTTTAGGATGTTCAATAAATCCTAAACCTTGGTGACAAACATTATCAATTGCTATAATAGGAGTAGTGATGGCTTGAGACAGCTTGCCCAACCCTTGACCTTGATAATCAAACTATTGTATATATTTTTGACCAAACCCATACAACTTCAAAATTTGAGCCTTATTTTTTAAAGGTATATTTTCATATTTTTCATTCTTTACCTATGCTTTTGGTATTGTTTCTTACTCTAATTTTACTTTTTGATCCTTTTATTATTATGAGTTATGCTTTCGTAACCACTTTTGTACTGTACCTAAATTTGACCTTTTATGAATGTGTTCCTATATCATTATGGATTTATTGACTAATTTATGTTATATAGGGTCCTAATTAGAAATTATCTATTATATATATATATATATATATATATATATATATATATTTGTTTAATCCCAAACATGAATTTGTGTGATGCTCATGCATTCTATGATATGTACATTAATATCTAGATCTTATCACTGGATGTAGAGGATGCAGTTTGATCAATTTATATTTAACCATTTGCCTTAGTACATCACTTAGAATCTTATTTTTATATTTGAATGCTTTTTGAATCACTAGTTGTAGAGTTACATTATTGTTATTTATTGCTTTGATATGTAATATTACCTATAGCCAATTGACTAGGTGAAGGTGCATATACATGATTTACACTAGGGTGCCTTTGAGGATTTTTCATTATAATCTAATTTTCCAATGTTGTGATATTTTAATGTAGTATGTAATTCTACATTTTTAAATCTGAAATTATCTTTCTCATATTCATTATTTTACCCCTTAGAGTCTCACAAGTGAAAACAATAGTTGCTTTTGATTGAACATGTAAGAACATATGTTAAAGAGGGTTTGAAGAAGCTATAGGATGAATGTATGTATTAGGAACAATAGAATGGGCTACCTCATCTTTTATATGGGTGATAACATGGTTCTGGTTAGAGGGAAAGTAGTTATCACCCTCTTGGTGGAGAGGAGAAGGAAACTGTTTTCTGTGCATAAGATATGACATTGAAACTTGATAGGTGGTTGTTAGCTTATGCAATGGATCTTCTAGGTAGAAACCATGTATGTAGGATAAAATTCATGTAATTGGAATTATAGGTTGTATAAAAATATTTTTATAAATATCATTCCAAATGAGAGATATAAAAAAAGGGAGAGAGAGCATGTATTTATTCATTCATGCCTAAAGAACTTTGACATGTACTATGATATTTATAATGTGTTTAGCATGATAAACTTGATTTTATTTCCATATGAGAGATAAAAATTAAGGGATAGAAATAATGAATTTTTACATAAAGGCATATAAAATTTTGACATGTAACATAATATTTTAAATGCGTTTGGCATGATAAACTTGAAAAAATTTCCACGTGAGAAATATAAAGTAAAGAGTAGAGATCATGAATTTTTATATAAAGGCATATAAGCTTTTGACATATAACATAACATTTTGAATAAATTTAACAAAATGGAGTGGGTAATTATTTTGTATGAGGAAAAGAGAATATGTAAAAATAATTTTGAATTTTTTTTCATTTTTAGCAATGAATTTGTTAATATCATCCCATATAATGAAACATAAGCATGAAATGCAAAGGATGAAGCTTTCTACTAACATATGATAAACTTCATCATTAATGTATATGATAGGGCCCATTATGGTTTCCTTGTTCTTTAAAATAAATGTACAAAAAAATTGTATATAACTGAGAATATTTTTTGAATTTTGATTATGGATGTAAGGTGATACTTCAAGAAATAAATAGGTGCTAGTACATGCAACTAGGGATTTAACAGTGATAGTTTTGTAAAATAGTATGAATTTTTGAAATTGAAATTGAATTTTTGATTTTAGTATAGAAGTAAAAATTCAAAAATTTATGGGAGAATGATTTAATGGGACCTAGTAGATGCAACTAGGTTTTTGAGGAATTTTTTTTTTTTGAAATTACTATAAATTTTTGAAATTTGAAGTGATTTTTTAATTTTAATATGCAACTAAAAATTCATAAAATTATTGGAAAATTATTGGGAGCTAGTTGATGCAACTAGGGTTTGAAAGAAAATTATTTTTGAAATTACTATTAAATTTGATAATTTGAATCAAATTTATGATTTAGATATGCAAGAAAAAAATTAAAAAATTATTGGATTAATATTATAAAATTACTAGGAGCTAGTTGATGCAACTAGGGTTTGAAATAAAATTATTTTAAAATTTACTACTAAATTTTAAAATTTTGGATGAATTTTTACTTTAAATATTCAAGAAAAAAAAAATCAAAATTTTATGGGCAAAATTAGCTAGGAATTTACCTTAGTGTTTCTAGGGTTTTTATGTGCAATTCAAAGTATGTTGAGTTCACCAAATGATTTATTATTTTTAGTAAAATTAGTGTTTAATTCCTAAATTTATAAAAAAGATCTGAGTTGGAGAAAATAAATAACTAATATTCCAAATTAAAACTACTAATTTTTGAAATTTAATTACAATTTGGCATTTTCTAAAAATAGTAGTGAGAGAGAGAAAAAATTAAACTTATTTTATTCTATATTGATCAGAATAAGACAAGTTCTTTAAAATAATGTGCAAGCCTAGGACACTATCATAAATAGGATCCAAAAAATTATTTCTTGATTGGATAGGAGTACTAAAACTGGAGACCTTGGGCTCTGGTGCTATAGTCTTTCCCTAATGTTGTTGTCCTAAAGATCTAAGCTTTCTAGGTTTTGTTCACCTAATTAGTGTGAGCTTATGTACCAAATTTTGAAGCCTCATTGTCAATAGAGCTCTTTATAGAGCTGGTTTTCTATGTCTATGTCTTTTATGCACTTGAATAGAAATATTTGAAAATAGGGAAAATGGGTTAGTGTGTGTAATATACACTATAAATTCTCCACACCCTGGTGTGCACACATTGTCTACATACCAATACTCTAAGGAGGGATAAAGCCATATGTAGTTCTCCCTTTTATAGTTCTTGGTGTAATAGTGATTGAAAATACAAGAAATATAAAAACTAGGTCTACTTGAGATGACTAGGGGCTAGTGTAGGGACTTGAATTGGCTTGAAAGAGTATAGGCTAGCTGTATCTATAGAATAGGGAAGATTTCTTGAGTGGTCTTACTTTTCTTGCTTGCTGGAGTGATATTTGCCAACCCTTTTCAAATTATCTTTGAATGGGATTTTGTATGGATCTATTGGTCATGGGTTAGATGAAACTAGACTAGATCAACATAATGAATAAGAGGAATTGAGGAAAAATGATAATCTAGGCTCAAAATATGATTAGACAAGAGCATTAGAAAGGGGACACCCTGGGGTCCAGTATTATAGTCAAACCTTGGTGATATTTTTTTTAGCAGATGAGACCTTGGGGGATGGATTAGTCATGAAGAGAGGGTCCTGGCTTAGCTGAGATCAAGTTTAGAAGGCTACAAATTATTGGGAATCAGTGAAATCAATCCTAAGAGGGTTATGAGAGAAAGCAAGGACCTAAGGATTGGGTGTCATTAGTCATGCCCAAGTTACCTATTTTTGCATTTTATATGACTACACATAGCCTTCATGTTGAATCATTAATGTGATAGGGATTATTTTGAAATGGTATAATTATATTGTACCTTAATTTTTCATAGTGTATTATTAACAAGCTGATAACCTTTTGTTTGGTGCATCACCTCCATGTTTATTTTTTAAATTTAGCTTTCATCTTTCCCTTTTCTAAGTCAATCACATAGTTTAGTTATTATTTTAGGTGTTGTACTTGGAAGCTAGTCCAAAATTTATAGGTTTGGTCCACTTAAAGGTCACCCAAACCCTAGGACTAATGCCATTGCATATCTCAATTAAGATCACTTGAAGTCACCCTCTCAAGGGAAAAAATTTGATTTATAATAATTTTATCACACTCAGTAAGACATAATTATAAATATGTCTAAGATTGATATCTACTATTAGTAAAATTGAATTTGTACCAACCTTCTTCATGTAGCATCTAGCGACTCCAACAAATTTTAAACTCTTGGTTATTGACTAGATAGCCAATTTTCATGCCAAAATTTACTATAATATAAAAAGTGAAAGGTATCCCTTTTGAAATTGTTTAATTAAATTTGTATTCAGTCAAAATAAAGAGGTTCCCTCATACTGTCCCTTAAGCCAAGTCACATATAATAAAGCTTCATATCCCCTTTTATCTAAGCCTTTCTAAAGCTGATAGTATGGCTACAAATCAAGACTGTGTTGGTTTTAATGGTGGTTATCCCTTAAATATTTCATAATATGATGGCATACCAATGGCTACCCTCAAGAGTTTCCCTTATATTAGTGGAGAAACTAATCTTACTCCCATTGAGCATATTAGTGACATGGCAAATTTTTACAACATCTATAATATAAAACAAGAAAATGTGGCCATTAAGTTGTTGGAAATTAGTTTTAGAGGAAAGGATTTAGAGTGGTATAGAACATTATCCCCTAATTCCATTAAATCATTGGATGACTTGGGAGATAAACTGAGTAAAATATTTGAAGATGTACAATTATAGTTATTTAGAACTATGTCAAAAAATAAGTTTACCTATATAATGCCATGCAACATGTGTGTGCTTATAGATTTCCTAGGTTAAATTTTACATTCTTATGTTAATTTTAAGTAAAATATAATTATATAAAATAATCCTATATGCATGACTATATAAAAAATAACCTTTAACAATTAAGTCTTGTTTACACTTGGTGACTTCATGATAGTGCTTATAATCATTGTAGGCATTGAAGTGGTTGGTGGTACTGAAATGATAGCTATAGTATTACATTTCTTATTATCCCCCAATTCCTAGAAAATACTTAAAGCCAACATCATGCTAAAATCTTATAATGTCCATGTTTAAAACTGGGGGTCTATGTACTATGTTTTTCTACTCCATTAACCATGCATGTTAGGCTTTAGTGATCCTAAAATTGATTTAGAATATCTCCACTTCTATGAAATTTTTATGTCAAAAATAAATTTATCATTAATATCCTCTAATGTTAATCCCTAAAGATTCTACTTGAAGTTGTCTAAGGATTGTTGTAGAAGATGTTCAAAACTAAAACTAGTTATTATCCTTCTTTTAGAGTCCCTTTCTTATGAAATATTTAACTTCTCTAGAATTTGAAAAATAAGGCTATCATGCTCTATATATTTGGGCATTATTTTTTTTTTATGTGACCCAATCCATTACTTCTTATGTCTCAATGAAAACTAGGTCGAGGACATCTAAAGCCTCCAATGGTGTCATTAAATTAATATTTCTATATGCCTTATTGTGTAAAGAATAAGTAATTTTATATTATTAAGATATTCCTTTAAATAATAAAATAATTTACCTGCTTCAATGATTTGAGAGGCTAATTCATCCCTCATTGAAGAAATGACATCTAAAATGTTGTATAGTCTTGAATATACACTTTACACCTCTATTTAAATTTTCATAAGAACATGGATGTGTTGTTGTTATCTAACTTGTTATAAATCTTGTTCAAAATCCCTCCTTTCTAGTTATATTCATTCATGTATCCTGAGTAGAGCATCCATGTGTGTCTCAAAATAAGAGTTGAAATCCTCAATATAGGTAGACTACCCCAATTTACAATTCTTCCAATTTGATAAGGATAAAAAATTCTCTCCTTTAGAATCAAACACATTCTAGCATCATATTAAATATTTATTTTCTTCACCCTTTGGATACTCCTTGTGGATTTATCGAAAAACTATCTTACTATGGGAAACTTTATGATTGTAAGGTTTGGCGTTTAAGAATCCTAAGATTCAAAATCTAATGGCCACTATGGGATAAGTAGCTAGGTTGAGTCCATTGGTTGAGTGTTATGGGTTTTAGTCTCAACCAATAAATCCCTTTAATACTTTTATAAGGCTTATTAAAGTAATGGGTATGGAAGGGAAGGCCAAATTATGTTGGACCAATCAACACCACAATATTGGGAAATAGGTGGAATATATATACTTGTTTCTTATTTCTAGCCTTCTTAGATTATACTATAGTGGTGGCTTGAGAAGAAATAGAAAAATGAATTAGAAATCCCAATTAAGTAGATGGCACATATTATTCTGGACTTACCATTGCTCCCATGTATTTATTATGTGATACATTTTTGGTCTTAGGGGCTACTAAGGTATTGGTAGAAGTAACCATAGTAGAAGGGGGGAGAATAAATGTCGAAGACACAATTGGAATAATAGAGACTATTGAGGAAGTGTAGATGATAAAGATAGAGGAAACATCTTCTAATTTTGAAACATGTAATGATAGTTGGAAACTAAGCTCAGAGGAAACAAATTCTACCTTAGGCACAACCATAGAATGGGAAAGACTAGGATTGAGAGAATTAGGATCAAAAGAACAAATATAAATATGGGAGACAAAAAGATAAATCATGAGTTGTATAAATTTAAATATATGTAGTGATAGTTAGGGTTACACCTTCACTTGATTGGTCTCCATGTAGTGGTACCTTGTCTTTAGTGTCTTTTAGGCTTAAGACTTTAGCTTTTTGAAGCTTTTCTTTTTCATCTATGCACTCACTTCCTACATAATGTTACTCCTATGATGGTTCTTTTGTATATGTTACTTCAATAATTAGACTCGCTATGGGGACCTGAGCTCTTGGATTCATCTTTTAGCATATAGTGACCTTTTCTATTATGGGGGAAGCCCCCTAAATAGGGGAAGTTGAAACTTCCACACTTGTAGTATCTTGAGTTGAAAAATAAGTAGGGTGATCATGGCCTTCTAAGTTTAAATATTCAATACAAATTGGTTCATCTTTACCTTTCCCAAGTGAGGTTGAAATGTTGGGAGTTTTAGCCACCCCAAGATCTTGCTTCATATTTATCATTTCCATGGGTAATGTTTGGGAACATTCCCCCTATTCCATTTATGATTGGGAAATCCTATTAATACATACATATATGGATACCCATCTAATTGAGGGTGAAATCATAATATGTGCATCCAAAACCAAAATGGAGGGCTCCCCTTAGATTATTCTCAAGATTTCCTCACCCTATCCAACCATTTATACCCTCTATAATACATGGGCATCACTCTTGGAATTAATAAATAAGGTGTAATGGTCATAAGGATTGTGTTGGTATTGAATATGAAGTCCTTAAATATGATTTTAAACTTTACCAGGAGGGTCCTAGTCTCTATGTAGTAGGGTGGATGATGAGTATAATTATATGAACTTGGGAGCCTCCAAAAAGTGCTTATGACTGATGTATCACATCTTTCTAATCATTATATGGGATCCATGGAATTCAATCTTTTTTTTTATTAAAAACTTCATCAATTCCCCACCATAACATGTAGGTTATCTCCTACTCTACTAGTTTTTTTGGTACATGCTTGGAGAGATGTAGGAGTGTAACCTTATGGCTAGTAACCATGATCATGGTGTATTCAAGATACAACTAATATTCTCCTCTAGACATAAATGTGTCAACAATGCTCTTAAATACTCTAGGTAGTGTAAATTCATGAATCCCTCCAAACTTGAGGATGTACATTATATTTTCAATGTAGGTTATGTTCCTAGTATAGGCATATATATTATGCCCATCACATCATCTATGAGGTATGACATCATATAAAAGTGGCATGTTGAAGACATCTTATGTTTGCACAAAATGTATTCCTACAACTTAGCATTGATTATCTCTACCAAATAAAATGTTATCTCTGAGGTCATTAAAAAATCCA